>OX235272.1:44632346-44779782 GCA_944472155.2 Trichobilharzia szidati | reverse complement strand
CATGATGAGATCGTCCATTCAATTATTCAATAAATCAATGAAACTAAGATGAAAATAAGGTAGGGATATATCTCTGGAACCTATCGACTATTACGTGAACCAAAGCCAAGTAGCTTATATAACTCGGACTAATAGCTAATGATTAAAGTGATGCGTACGACGCTATAACTTCGTCAGCATTAACTTTTTCCCTGTTTAGCCATACCTCGTAAAGATGGCACAGAATTTATTCCAAAAGTCATTCAAATCTTCACAAACCTAAAAATTTGATAATTAAACGATTACAAATGAACGACTGAATTCGGGATGTACTTCCCGTGACATGTTCTAAACGACGGGATCAACTTAGTCGAGTGTGACAACAGATAGTCGCGGATGACACTGTATGCCAGTGACGCTATAGCGCGGGGTGGTAAAAGTTAGAATTCTTAGGTCTTTAGATTTCAACTTGAAAGTAGTGGGTTCAATCTGTGTTGAAACCATGCATGACCATTGCATAAGAGACCCTGACTCTGCGCCAGCAAGTCGTTTTTAATGGTTGTCTAACTGATGTTAGTTCGTGACAAAATTCACCTTGACAGTAATTATGTGAACGTAACAAGCATCCCTCAAAATAAACAGACGTGAGAATACAAGAAGTAACAAAGATAGGACTTCAAGTGGACATAGAGAAGATGGAGGTGATGAAAATAACCAACCAACAATAACAAGTACCAATCTCTATCAACGGAATAAATTTGGAAGAGATCACCTACTTCACTTATCGAGGCTGGATCGTTCCACCTACAGGTGCCAGCACAGATGAAGATGTCAAAACCAGTATCGAAAAGGTAAAGCATACCATCATCACTCTAAATCATTTGAAAATCTCCTGCACCCAGCATAAAGAACAAAATTCGAATTTTCAACACCGGTGTTCAGTCAGTTCTTCGATATGGGTCAGGAACTTGGCGTGCGCGTCACGAAAAGCATTTCTAACAAACTTCAGACTTTTATCATCAGCTCAACAAATATGTAAAAGGAAATGCTAATGGATCGGACACACGCTGAAGAGACCGTTGGGTGACATAGCACGGCAGGCCTTAGCTTAAGTAGAACCCGAGTAGGGAATGACGAATCGAATGTCTGAGGGTGACATGGAGATCGTGTAGGGAGATGAAAGTTTATGGGCAATCGTGGAGCCAGATGAAGAGGACTGCAGGGAACAGGACAAAACGGAGATGTTCTATTGAAGCCATATCCAAATAATGATCTAAGACATGATGCAAGCTCGCGCCACCCACTAGCCCAGTGCTCTACCTACTGAACTACGGCATTCATCAACTATTCAGTTTACTATTTCACTGCAAACATCAAGGGTAATGCCCGACAGTCATGCAAATAAGAGATACGTAACCGAATCTTTTACATCAAGTTCTAGTGAATCGATGAAATCATATTTCTGGCTGTACTCCAAAAGACAGCGATACACATCTTGACATATATCGCCGTTGCTACAGTGCCTTCGTTATGTAGTCAATGATGAGCTGGTTTGGCTACTTCATGTCTGATCTATACTTTCCCAGCATGATTGCTTGAGTCCAGTGGTGACACCATGTAAGCTATTTTGTGGTGCAGTAGCTCATGTTTCAGTAAGATGAAGACTAATAGTCATTGTTACAATTCGGTTTGACTGAGGTAAGTAGGTACGTGGTCATCATATGACGGAGTACCTGTGTTAGGCTGTGAGTTGGTCTATGCAGTCAACTTTAAATCAGTGATATGAATGAAATCTACTACAGTTATTCAGGTTTCTGAAACTATGCAATATCGTTAACCACATCGAATCATATGCGGCTCACTGACTAAATCGGAAATATTTATGACTGCTTTCCTTTTGCATTAAGTGAATTAGATCATTTAAATTTAATTATTCTACTGTCATCATGGAGCAACACACTTCTTATCCATCATTTGCTTTATATGTACATGAGCATTTCAACGAGTGTTGGTCAGAAAAACTGAGGCACATCGTGCTTATCAACAAAAGGGATACCTGTCTGGATTAGGTATGAAGAATGTGGATGATCGCTGATAGTGAACCAGGTGATAAAATATAGACTGTAAACTTATAGACAACTTTGGGCTTACTGACATGAACTAACCACATTTTCCCTAAATTTAGTAATGTACCTACATGTATTTACTATTTGTCTACAACTTTTATACAAAGAGGTTTCTCCCTGTGTCAGTGCTAATAACGTTCAAAATCCAGTCTGGTTACACTACCTAAAACAGCCAGATATATGTAGACTACATGATGTTGGGAACAAGGTACACCACAGGACCATACGTGCTCATGCTATAAGCAAGCTCCACTTTTCGATTTCTCTATTTTGTGTTGGTTCGTTAGTTTCCCGGTGGGTAACAGAATATGACTTAAAGTTCCCCTAAAACTAGTGCATCCATAGATTACTAACTGACTAACATATGGCACTCTCCAGGTACAAAAGTTACAGAGGTTGACCAAACTGCTTTAATTTCACAACGCAAAACCGGAAATACTAGGACAATATTAAACCCCATATTAACAGGATGGCACATGCACTTATCAGTCTTAATCTAACTTTACCTCTCGCAGAACCATGAAATGTTTGAACTGAAAAAGATACTCATCACAAGCAAAACAAATCAAAACTCAATTTTCACAAAGTAATTTTCATTTAATAATCTACAGGTTAAGATAAAGTTATCGACCCGATAGGACCATTCAGCCTTCTCGTGTCATACAGACATGTAGTATTAACAACTAGGAGAGTCAATTGACAGCATCATGAATCCTTTTGTCCATCTGATTTCTAAAGGAATGTACGAAAACAGCCATGCACTTACCACAATCCGGTGAGATACTAATGGCAAGGGCTGCTTAAAATCATTATTACAGTTTGAAATTCCCATCCCAAGCCCAAAACCTGATCCAAAAATAAGGGGCCACGGACGTCCTGAAAAATGACTATTTCCGTTAGCAATCACCTACTTTTAGTAAACAGAACGGAAAAAATTACTCCCCCAAATAAACCCGCCCCTTAAAATAATTTCAGAAAAATATTTATGTCAAACCTGTCTTAATTATAGTATCAGCAAAACATTTGTCTAGTTTAAGGCCCAGAATATCTTCTGAGTTCGGAGAGTTGCTCATTATACCGCAACTAGCAAAAAAGGCGCCCCACTTTCATCTTTCAATACATGTGTCGCTCAGCTGTTAAGTTGAAGGTCGTGGAGCCAATTCGGCATCTTTTTGGATCAAGTGATATTCAGATCCTAGTCTGTAGTACTGGACCTCAATGTCCACTAGATGCGTTAATACATGTCTTAATTCATTCACTAAAGGCTTTATCGATGTAATTTTGAGATATATGTTTTACTGCAATATTCCTATCTCCTAACACATTAATCTGCAAACTGTAGTTCATCAGCTCTTGGCAGAAATAAAGTCTTCCTACAAAACATTTCACAGTTACCATCACAGTCCTTATTAGATGTTTCTTTATGTTTACCACACATCATATGAAGTCAACAGGAACAAGAACATCCCCTTCCTAAACTTTTCCATGCTTATGACGTCACTTTTCACTAACCAATGGTAACAAGGAATTTTTACAAATCACCCACTTTAGATGATATTAGTCAGGCGCCTCCTTTGTATACACCATTCAGAACACCTAGCCACAACAGTGTTTTATACTGCTAATCCATTTCAGTCTGGCTGAAGTACAAGTATTAGTTGTGAGTTGTAAGTCAACCATTTCATTTGATGTCACCGAAGTGGTGGTGTATCAACCCATTTCGTTACTCATCATCGTACTATGCTTTCACTATGTAATTGGACTTTGATCTGTTTATCAATATCAAGATTGCGTGTCCCTGTTCCTAAACCTGGAAACGGCAAGAACGTAAAGTTCAGACCCATTGCCATCACTTCCCCGTTTCCAAGGCTTATGGAAAAACTAATACTTCTTAAACTTGAACCCTACCTTAAAAACTTTGAAGACCCCAAACAATTTGCCTATAGACAGGGTAGGAGCACTTTAGACGCTGCAGCTGTCTTACACAACAACATCGTCTCATCATTAGATAAAGGTGCCAAATACGTCCGCTGCACGTTTCTCGACTTCACTTCTGCTTTTGACTCTGTTCCTAGATGTCTCCTGCTAAATAAGCTCTCTTTGACAAAAACTGAGTCCTGGGTCACTAAGTGGCTGCATTCCTGCTTCTCTAACAGAAAGCAGTACACCGTATACAAAGGTAAATCATCCTCTGCTGTACTCACTGAAACCGGAGTCCTACCAGGTGCTATGCTCTCCCCACTTACTTTTTCTTTCTTTCTACATGACTTGCCATTTTCAAATGACATCAATTTTGTCAAATATGCTGACGACCTGACCGTATCTTTGCCTGTCAAATGTCAAAGCGACTGCTCTAAACTTAATGGCTTTCTGTCAGAAATCAGCCAGTGGTCCAAGGAAAATGGTCTTACCTTCAACCCCTCCAAGTGCCAAACAGTCGATTTCACCTTTAGGCATAAATCCGACCTAAACAAACTGGTTGGCTCTCACGAGGTATGCAACATAGACGGCACTGAAATAGAAACCAAATCGGAAATTAAATACCTAGGCGTCATTCTATCAGCTGATCTCTCCTGGTCGTCTCATATCCTAGCAATTTCTAAGAAAATATTCCGTATTACCTTCTGCTTGAATAAGTTAAAACATTCTGGTATAACCCAACCCTTACTCCTACAATTCGTTAATTCTCGCATCCTGCCTATTATTCTCTATTGTTCCCCCTTAGTTTTTCCCGGGCTACTGAAGAAAGACTATAACATATTACGCAGGATGTTAAAGGTTGTCAGCAGGGTAAGCAACGTGCCACTTAACCAGCTTGTTAATATTCTGGTTGACAGGCACATGGACTCATCTGAAAAATGGGCCAAGTCCATTTTATCTAACTCACACCATCCCCTTCACTCACAACTCTCCCCTTGCATCTCATCAGGTAAAACCAGAAGCCAATATAGAAAACTATATGCTCGCACCAGCAATTACAAAAACTCAACCATACCCTACTTAGCTCTTGTTTTGTGTGATAAAGAAAGCATTAGGCGTGACACATAATTCATTAAATAGTCAGTAGTACAACTGGATCTCGTCTTTCCAACTCACATCATTTACAGGTACAACATTTCATTGATTTCTTTTCCTTTTCTCTCTCTTTTTTCCCGTTATGAGCTGCTTTGTTTCTTTCTCTCGCTTACGCCAGTTAGTATGACAGCTCCCACTTTTCTAACACCCTCAAACACTGTTTCAGCTTTACCTATGCTACCGGCATGCCAATGTGTTGTCGTAATAATGAACTGTGATTTCCTTAATCTATGTAGAATTTGATAATGTACTAACTGGATGCAATACTGTAGTAAAAATGCTGAGAATTCCATTCTGTATCACATGTACTGTTTTGGAATAAAGCAAATTATTATTATCAATTGATACACTGTACTCGCTCAACTTTTGAATTTTGATTACGGCGATAATTCACGTTCGTACTCCTTCTCAATGCCTTTTGATTTACGTTGTGGATGTCGAGTAATCACAAAGTTAGGACACAATAATAAACGCGAAGCAGTACTAGGATACACGCGTACGCTAGTTTGGTCAAATAGAGCACCACAACAGTGGCGCGAGTATTTAGAATTCTTCCAACTTCAGCAAACTATACTGCAATGGTGTCACCAGCAGTCAACCGCATGAATACTTCTTGATATATGGCATATGTTTGGAGATACTTGAATATGCACTCACATCCATTTTCCTCGTTTCTCCAAAAACGAATACCTGATGGTCAAAAATAGTCGATTCTTACAGAGTAAAAGCAAAGCTGTAATTTTTACCCTCGACAATCTAGGAGAAGCTTTATCATCTGCTGACCGAAACTGGCCCTAATACGTCCACACCTGGTGCATTTTTCACTAGGATTTGGGCTAAAAGTATGACTCATTTTATTTATGAAGACTTCCACAGATCTTTAAAACTAGCCCCCCTCTATAAAACGCAATTCACAGACTCTCTGTCATAAGGAAAAGCATGTGACAAGCAAAAGTGACCACAATCCTGAAAGCAGATAACTAGGTTCTATCCAGAATGTTGTCAACACAGATGAGACGAACGAAATGTAGTGCAAGGAACCTAATTATCAAAGAGAATGGGCTGAGTAAACAATGGGCTACCCACTTCAAAGAGCACTTGAGATCCAATATCCAATATTGTTTTTACGAGCTAGTATAAAAACAATTTGATTTCTTTGTGCTCACCTCTTGATTGTGAGGCAAAGGTTTCTGATCTTCGGTAAGCTTCTGCGTAGCTCCTCCCGCCACTTGACCGTCGTAGTTTTGGTTGACTCCCCGAGTAGTGCTGGGAATAGTTATGATGACCACCATCTGCAACTCGTCTAGAAATACCACCGACACCTACGGAACTGCCAGTGGACGCAAATCCTCCAACAGAAGCAGAAGTCTTGAGTGCAATCGGGCCAATGAAGATCAGAGAGGCAGCAAGGCCAGACAGGATCCCCCTGAAATACTAAAATCGGACCCAGAGACCGCAGCGGATATGCTGACGCCATTATTGCTAAACGTTTGGAAGGAAGGAAAGGTATTCACCATCTGGGAGAAAAGCCACCATGTCATGCTACTTAAGAAGGAAGACTTAGGCCTCTGCAAGAACTGGAGAGGAATCATGCTCTTTTCCATCCCAAAAAATGTTATGCCACGTAGTCCTGTAAAGAACAAGAAGGAACTGAACGCAGGAACCTGACCGAAACAAGCAGCATCGATGGATAGCAAATCATGTGTGGATCAAACTGCAACTCTACACATCATCATCATCGAACAAAGCATAGAATGAAAGTCAACCCTCTACTTCAGTTTCATCTACTATGAAAGAGCCTGTGACAGCGTTCACGGTGAAGCAATTTGGAAACCACTCCAACACCATGAAGAGTCCCAAATTTTAATCAACCCCATTCAACAACTATTTGTCCATGTCAAATGACAGGTGATCCATAACACAAATATCGATGGCCATTTTGAGGGGAATACAGGGGTCATACAGGACTGCGTATTGTTACCGCTGATATTCTTAATTGCAGTGGACCGTATGATGCATCACACTACGGGAAACGAGAAGACAGGAGTTTGTTCGACCAATAAGAAGACTCCAGAAGATCTGGATATAGCGGATGCTTTATATCTCACACCACGCAAATTCGAAGATCTGCAGGCGACAGTTAGCAAGCTGGCACAACAGGCAGTCAGCGAAGATAGGATTTTGGGTGAACACACAGGAGACAGGTGAGGTTAAGCAAGTGACCACAGAAACAAGCACCAATGACTACCAACTGAATGAGTTTCAAACACAGGAGGATGGCACGGATGGCGAAGTCAGAACCAGAATCTTAAAGGCTAGATAGACCCTCATAGTCCTGAAATTAGTCCGGAAATCTTTTACATTCACCATAAAGAACAAAATTCGGATTTTCGACACCAATGTTAAATCAATCAGTTCGCCTGTATGGGTCAGAATCTCGGCTTAAGCGTCATGAAGAGTATTTTCGACAGGCCACTTCAGACGTTTTTCAACACCTCCCTTCGATGGCTCCATATTGAAGACCATATGGACAGAAAGAATCGGTAATAAGAAACTCTCGTTACGAATTAATCAAGAACCTACAGTCCAACAAATGTTCCAAGGAAAATTGAGATGGATTGAGCACACTCTGAGAAGACCGCCAAATGACATCGCGCTCCAAGCTATCGCTCGAGTGGAGACCGAGCGAGAGACGAGGAGTTGCACGTTGGCCACAGAGTGACGAATGAGATTTTCGGGTGCGGAGATGAGACTATTTGCAATCGTTGCGTTGCAGGTGTTTGGTTTGTGAGCGAATCATCTTTCCATATTCTTTTATAAATTAGCCACGTTCTTCACATTATCCACATATGCATGCCTAACAAAAGTTGTATTCTGTCACCTGGAACTATATATAGTATTCACTTGTGGAATCTACAACCCGGAATCTTCTGATACCCTTTCTAACCACTTGGGACTAAGGATTTTATCCCCAGGATACTAAAGGAAAGTCTGACTTTTTTATTTTCCAATATAAAGCTGTTTATCGTTGTTTTTGATACTTCGATAATACAACAATTTTTTTGTATCCTCAAGACTTCTTTTCACGGAAATTGAGAAAGCATTTGTCTCTGTAATGGTAAAGTCTGTCAAACGTGTAAGTACCGCTAAGAGACTGAGATCTAATAATCGTCAACCATCTGAAGTCCCTAGTTCGGCAGACGATTCTAGACTTTTGACACCAGACACCCCAAAGTTATGGTATCTGATACCATAGGGAACTGATAGATAATTAGGCTCATAGCAAAAATGATTTTATTGACACTTCAGAAGCCAAAAGCAGACCAGCAGAGTAAATTTAACAGCATTATGCCTCTCAAGCAACTGTGCGAACCATTACAAAACATTCGTCTTGAATCGCTTATCAAATTCAAGCGCATAATTGACTATTTGACTGAAGAAGCTGTTAAGAGGATTATGTCTTAACATAACGTTTTGGCTTATAACATTCTAGACGGACAGCCCATTGCCAAACTTAAAGCTTCATGTCTAAAGACCTGTAATATGTCTCTAACAGAATGCCAAGGTTTGCGTCTTCGTAAGGAAGCTGCAAACAACTCATTTCCGGTGCTTTTCAAGCTAAGGTCTATTGAAGAGTCTCAGAATTTCCTGGAATCTGTTAAGATGATAGGCTCTTCAACACCCTACACTAACATTTGAGTTGTACCTGATTTAACACCATGCCAAAGACGATGCCGCTCAGGAGCCCTGAATGTTGATAACACTAATAGGACAACTGTAGATGATGTTCCATGCGCTATTCCGTCTAGTGGTATACCTGTCGACCGCATGCATCAGGCATTTTCGCAGGCACTGACAAATATTAGCGAAGTATTATATAAAGACACTGATGCTGACACTGAAATGGTGGACATAGATGAGTCAACAGAACATAATGTTTAAATGCACCGTTCGCACACGGACATAAGCGTTAAGAGCCAGAATACATCAAAACACATCCCACTGGTATTCCACCCATCTCCTTATAAGTCAGTTACCCCTCAGTCTGACAATCCACCCACTGTGACGTAACAGTCGAATGTAGCTGCCTAAGTTAGCAAGTTTCCTAGGCGTTATAACAAATGTCCAATTTCCATTAAGAAAACTGAAGCGCCGGTGTCCAGGCAACAGCAACCCTAAGTAGCATGTGCTGGCCGCCCTATTAGCAACCATCAACCAGATTATCATGAGAAAGGGGAAGTAAATAAATTAAATACCGAACCCAGAGCACGAAAGTCCTTTGATATGATAGAGACGAAAGCACTTCTAAGCCAACTTTCTGAGATAAAGGCCAATTATATCCAACCACTAATTTTAGACAAACAACACAACGAGGTAGTCGGTATTAGTCTACTCGCCCACTACGCAAAACAGTTGCTAGCCAGCCCTCTTCTAATGTTCTATCAACTGATATTTATAGAAAATCCCCCAAATATAGGCCACAGGCTACATCTGGCAAGCCAAATAAGCCCATAGAACCCATTCATGTATCCCAAGTATTTAGCAGGGAGAATGTGCCGATGTCTGCACAAAACTTGCTACGATCTGATAACTACTCCAACCATATACCAAGACTTCACTCCTATTCTGGCAACATACTGCCGAATACTCATATCGACTATAACTTCTGCAATAACCTTGCCCCTACAAGCCGCTTCGAGCAGGATTTTCACCAGCGTCAGTTAACGAAAACAAATGAGATCATCCATACAACACGCATGATATAGGATCAATTCCTTGCTGGTATTGCGAACAGTCTACAGCTAGTACAAGGCATATTTCCCAGAAGACAGCTGATACTGTCGGCAACAAACCCGGATACTAATATCTTTAAAATACTAATGTCTGATCATCGCAAAGGTGTCTCTCACTGCATACCCTATCCAAACGACACACCATCCCTGACTACCACCTTACAAATCAGGCTGAAGTCTTCCTATGATCCAAACATAACGGTTAGAGGGTCTAAAAGCATGTATACAGAGGATACTCGCGGGATATTTTATCAAGACGTTTTCCGCTCACTGAAACCACGTGGCCAGTGTTTATCTATTATCCTAGTAGACACTAGATCAGTTCTAAATTAATACTTAACACCAAGTATATAGCTTCTATATGCAGACCATTATTGATTATGATCACTGAAGCCTGGTACACAAGTAAAATCTCCAATGAGGGCCTAAGAATCGATAAGTACAACCTTTTCAAGGGGACAGGCAGACAGGTAGTGAGGGTGGAACACTAATCCATGGTGGAAAATCCATGTGTGCAGCCCAGTTCAGTAACCCAATTCTGTCAGAAGTAAACCTACATTTGTGGGTTGTGTGTACCGACCCCTTCCATCCAGCAGGGAAAATGATTATATGCTCAGCGACATTTTTAATGTTACAGCCAGTCTTCCCTTCAGTTATAAAATTATTGGTGTTTCAAACATGCCAGAAGTATCATGGCCCTTACTCTGAGGATCCGAAAGGTATGATAATCTCCTGAATTCCATCATCACAGGAGGGTGGACACAACTCTAACCGGAAAATACCTATTTTGTGAATTATCCGCTTGGGAAACCTTATCTTCCTAGCCGGTGAATTAAATTCAACCATTACTTACATATTGAATCTCTGTGTGGTAAGTCCAGCTGTCTCGAACTACTGCCAAAGCTTCAGGTGCTATTTTTGTAGCAGCATCTTCCTCACTCGTTCAGATAAACAAGACTTGTTGGTCTACCACGTGATTTCTGTGAAGCCGATCATCCAGAAAGTACTAGGTAAAGTCGAAAACTTTTTCTTTTCCTTGTCTTGTACTTTTTCAGTCTTATTCTTGTTCTTGTGGGTAGATACTGTTGCACTTTTATTCTTATACAGCATAAGTTTTAGTGATAGTTAATATGGCTGTAGAAAGTAACCTTAAAAATGGCACCAAAACACCTTACTCAGTAGTCACATGGGCTTCAGCCAGAGAAGGCGAAAACCCAGGGACACCAACCCCAAGTCGCATACCCATCCTAAAGACTCGTGTAGGACTCGTCTGTCCTGTTACTATGCCTGCATTGCCACAGTCTGGTACTGAAACGGCACCGGCAATACTAGGGGGGCAGGATACTACACCTGCACCAACTGAAAGCCAATGTGTGAAGTACAACAAACCTAAAAGGAAACGCTCAAGACGTCATAAGACCTCTAAGGCGTCACCAAGTGAGGGAGACGAATGCCAGGCGTGCAATATCATTGTTTCTAAAGCTGACTCAGCGTTCGAATGCAATTTTCGCAAACGGTGGGTGCACTGTCGTTGTGACAAAGAGGTACCGAAATCATCCTACGAGTTTATGAGAAATAACCCATGCCCATGGTTTTGGTACATCTGTCCACTCTGTCGCCCTGGCATAGTCACACAGAGCGTGTCTGCAGATAGCAGAAACAACACGCTGCCCTTGTGTTCCAACACGGCCTTATTTAGCTCCCCACCTGCTAACATCACATTGCCAAAACTTGGCACAGACAGTAAGAAGGACACTCCAGTCCTACTGACTGAAAATGCCAATTTTCACAAGGTGAAGATTCAAAAGGTTGGACCCAAAACATCAAGGAAAGATAGAATTAGAGAAGCGCCACTTGCATCCACAAGCAAGCTTGACAACACAATAAAGGCTGGCCAGAATCCGATGAAGCCTAAAGTTGCTGAGCTGCAAAGGAATACGAGAAACCAAAGGCCAAACCTAAGTCTGAGGTTAATCGGTCTAGTTCGCTCATCCTCTTTAACGTACCTGTGAGCAAGGACAGCTTGCTTGAACAGCGGGCCTTGTTTGATCAGGAACAGTGGTCCAACCTGTGCAATAAACTAGGTCTGAATATTAGTTCAGTGAAATTGTGTAGGCTGTACAGGGGTGTCCACACACCTCAAGGTAAGCCACCCCCATTACGGGTTACACTGGACTCTGCCGAAGAGGCCGAAAAGGTGCTATTGATGGCTCAGGTACTAGCCATCGACAGAAGCTCGAACATAAGGGTGAGACAAGACAGACCACGGGATGTCAGACAAATGGCGAGGGAGTCACCGGAACTTTTGCCTTCTACCTCCACAGTGGTACACGGTGTTCCGGAGCTAGAAACGGGCACTGCCTGCGAAAACACATGCATGACGTACAGCAGTGGAGATGGCTGTCGTCTCAGATGGCCCTCGGAGCTTCTGGAGCCATCTCCGTTTACCGACTACCTCGCCCCACTCATCTCACACTGATTAACTCCCCAAAGTTGCTAAGTGTCACATTCAACTCCCCAGAGCAGTTGGCCATAGCACTTCAACGGTGGTATGAGATCAAGGGGAAAATGGGAGGACACAACCGATGCTGCGAAAGCAGACCTCGAAACATAAGGAGGCAGCAAACGGAGGCTTTAATACGTCCCCAAGCTTCAGTGACACTGGAGCAATGCAGTTCTTAGAATAACAGTCTGTGCCACCCAAGTGTCCTGCCCAAATCCAAGGGAAAAAGCCACAACGGGCTGGTTCCATCGGAACTGGCTAACTAGTCCCAACATTAAGTCCCTTACCAGCAGACAGCTTCACGCTAACTACATCACAACACATTGAGGTTGTAAGACTCACTGTCAGCTGTCTATATAGCAATGTGAGGGGGCTGATAGGAAAAATAGGTGAACTCCGAAATCTCCAAGCACACCTACAACTGAAAATGATCATTCTCACCGAAACATGGCTAACCCCCACTATTGCCGATAATGAAATCAGTATAGGTGATATGGTTTTGGTCAGGAGAGACAGGGATAATAAGGAAGGAGGGGGAGTTGCCATATACTTTGATAGGCAACTTAAATGTGTGCGCGCAACGGACCCACCATTTATTGAACTCCCAGACTCCATATGGTGTCATTTCACCGTAGGCCACACCAAGCATTTACTTGGTGGCATCTACCGATCTCCCACCTGTGGGGCAGAGCACAATCAGGTACTGCTCAGCACTATCACAGGGATACGAGACTTGGGCTATGACCAAATCACCATTGCTGGAGATTTCAATGCCCCATCACTGAACCTTGGCTCGGGGTATGCTAAGGGAAAATTCGGCCGGAACACGGGACTGACTGAGAACGTTGGAGATGACACTAGGTGGGGCCCTAGTGGAAAGTCATCAAAACTAGACTACATTCTAACCAGTGACCAACTACTCGTCGAAAAGGTCCAGATCATGACTCCTCTAGGAAGTAGTGACCATGCAGTCATAGGTTTCGACCTCGTTCTCCGTGAGCATTTGCAGTGGGACGCTACGCAACCATGTCTGTGTTATAGCAAGGCTGACTATGCTGAAATGCGGAGGCTCTTGTCCTATGCAGACTGGCCCTTAGCATGGGATGAGCTGTCTGTGGATGAACACTGGGAAGCGGTAAAAAAGATTATTCATACAGTAATCTCGGATACCGTCCCTTTAGTCACAACACAGCCCAAAAGAAAGTCATCATGGTTAAAGAGAGGCACGCAGCGTATTCTGCAAGCAAAGCGGAAGGCTTGGTTTAGGTGGAGCGTATCTAAAAGCCAGATCGACCATGATGCGTACCTGGAACTCAGGAACCGGTGCAATGAAAGAGTCAGGAGGAACAGAAGGTCATTCCAGGCTAACCTTGCTAAAAAACTCCTGTCAAACCCGAAGAATTTGTACCGATTCATGTCGGAAAGGAAACCAACCAACCAGGGGGCGTGCGCCTTAGCAGGCCAAAACGGTCAATATCTCACTAGTCTGGAGATGGCTGAAACATTTAGTTTAGCCTTCGCCAAACAGCTTAACAGCAATGTGGGTATTACCGTTACGGACCAAAATGGTGGCATCACTATTTCTCAGGGGGAAGGCCAAATAGCCACCCCCCAAATAAACCCTGCATTAGTACTGAGAAAGCTGCAGCGACTCATACCTGGGAAGTCCCCAGGTTGTGATGACATCAGGCCATCTGTTCTGAAACAGTGTGCCGAAGCTCTCTGTAGGCCTTTATGCGACTTGTTCCAACACTCCATGGAATCGGGGAAACTGCCAAAGGAACGGAAAAGAAGCATCCTTTCTCCGATCTTCAAGGGTGGGGATAGGCAAAATCCCATCAGTTATAGACCAGTAGCTCTACTCCCAGTGGTATCGAAAGTACTGGAAAGTATTATTGATGATCACATCAGGGAATATCTGGATAGGTCTAAAATACTCCATGAAGCCCAACACGGTTTCAGGAAAGGGAGATCCTACGTCACTAACTTATTATCAGCTTAGGACGACTGAACATCATGCTGGGATATGAATGTTCCAGTCCACGTGATCTTTCTAGACTTTGAGAAGGCATTTGACACTTTTTGACCTTCTCCTACACAAAATAAGCCAGGTAGGTTTAGTTGAACCACTTCCGTCATGGTTGAAGGACTACCTAACTGAAAGGCAATTTTGCATCAAGGTCAATGGAGTCCGATCATCTTGGCACAGCTCGTCATCAGGAGTGTCGCAGGGTTCTATCCTGGGACCACTGATGTTCTTGATTTTTATCAATGATTTACCATGCCGTCTAAGCTGCCCGACTCTTCTATACGCTGATGACGTGAAGATATGGAGGGCGATAAAGTGTCCGGAGGACTCAGATAGACTGCAGGTAGATCTAAGGCTTCTGGAAGACTGGGCGGTAGCCAGTGGCATGACTTTCAACCTGAAAAAGTGCAAAGTAGTGAAGTTACGCACCTGTAGACTGCAGAATGCAAGTTATACCCCGTGCAATGAAAGCTTGTCCTGCTCAACGTCGGAACGTGACTTAGGTCTAGTTCTAACGGAGAAAATGGACACAAGCGTAAATTACACGGGGGATGTAGCGAGGGCATATGCGGTCATACACTTCACACATAGACAATTAGGTGCACTCACTCCTGAGCTCTTTCTAAGGTTGTATAAAACATACGTCAGACCGCATCTTGAAGTGCATAATATCATTGCACCCCCACTGCTTAAAAGAGACGCCAACCTCCTGGAAAGAGTCCAACGACGGGCAACAAAAGGAGTGGTTGGTCTCCGAAATAAACCATATGATGAAAGGCTGAAGAAATTAGGCCTATTCACACTCAGTTACCGTCGCCTTAGGGGGGATTTAATTACTGCCTACAAAATAACAAATGATCAGAATCACCCAAACAAAGGTGTTCTGCCATTGAGTAGGTATAGGCTCCCTCGTGGTAATCCTAGAAGGATAGCTCATCAGAGGCCAAGGACCAGGGTGCGCTCCCACTTCTTTTCCCTGCGGGTTTGCCGTCCCTGGAATTCCTTACCGGCAGACGTAGCTATGGCACCATCCGTGGACGCCTTTAAGAGAAGGCTGGACAACCATGCAGCGACACAAGGACTTCATCCAAATGGCCTATCCCCTTAAAATCGCATACACCATTCAAAGGTAGATAATTAAACTGGTCGTTTTACTTCTTTACATTCTCTTCCGTCTTACTCTCCTGACAGCTTTAACTACACCTATTATTATTATTATCATTATTACTGGTATATATATATATATGTACCGGTTGACTGACTGTTGTTACGTTTTCTTATTCCTTTTCTGTCTGTTAGTCTGAATACCTTCACTAATTATATCTATTATTATTATTATCTCTTTTCTATTGACGACGATACCGAAGGACCAACTGGTGAAAGGATCAACTCCATTCACAGTAGTAACAGTCTTAACACACCTCATACTACAAACCACATATAATTAATCCCTGCACTACTCTTTTTGGAGTCAACCAAAGCTACGGCAGTCGAGTGGCGGGATGAGCTACGCAGACGTTTGCCGAAGATCAGGAACCTCTACCTCACAATCAAGAGGCGAGCACAAAGAAATCAAATTGGTTTATACTAGCTCGTAAAAACGATATTGGATATTGGAACACATAAATTCACCCACTAGATCCGCAAATATCCTAGACCTTATTTTCACCAGCAACATAGCACCATCTACGGTATAGAATGCTAAGAACCCTGTCGAAAAACACTGGCCAAAAATAATGGTTGAATCGGTACATACGAGAATCATGCGGAAAATGTTTTTCAGCGGTTAACAGGTTATATTTATAATCACAAAACACTTAATTTATGATGAGGGATGTAGTGAAATTTAATGTGTATGCATAAAAGAAAGCATACCAGACTACTTTTTTGTAAAAAGTGGGACACAATCATCTTACTGCGCAAAATAAGTATGAGAGTGCACTATGAAACCCGTAGTTTGTTCAGAACGTATTTCAGACAGTATTTCATTTGCGACTTTTGTTGCTTTGCTGTGCTGGTAACTTCTAGTACTAGTGGGCATTCTACCGGTGGGGTGTGCAGCAGAAATACTGGGCAAGGCCTCATACGATTGTATTCTATGTATGTCGCTTTTGGACAACCCACAGTAATTCAGTCTTAGTGACTGTTTCTGTCTGAAAACCAAGGTTAGATTGATCACGGTTTTCTTAAACAGGGACAACTTTCGAACAATATAGGTAAATTTTCTAACAGACAATTCACTAGTACCATCTGTAAGTCGGCTGTGACAGGTGTCTACGAGTAGATCACGATAGTCAAGTAGGTTCGTTCGTAACGTCAGAAAGAAGGAAAATTCGCCGAATAGGTTTGCGTAAACCTACGTTGAGATAAACAAGTCACCTTCCGAAGATTGTAATGAGTTTTCTATTTACAGCATGTAAGTTAAAGGTAGTTATACTCCAGAGATTTTCTTCTGTTTCAGGAGGGGTGCTGAATCCCGTACCCGCGTCTACCAATGTGGTGGACCTAGCAGCTAAGTAAGTATATACACACAATTAAAAGGACAGAACAGGTACTAACAAATACGTATATATATAAGATATTCAGTTCACTTAAGTTAATATACACAAAAAGGACTGAGGTTATTTGAAGAAAAACTATAATAGTCACAAAATACACAAATTATAGACGTACGAAATTATAGGAATGTAATTGTCCTTTTCTTGATTATACAAATCCTCCACTACACCTTAGAGCTGTCAACCGTCGGAGGTCTCCGCGTAGAGTAAAGCAGATAGGAGCAAAGCTCTTGATGGGGATATGTCAACCAGTGTGAGACAGAGTTGGTCGGCAGATGTGCTGAGCGAGCCGCCGGAGAGAGAGCAACCGATTTCTTCCTTGCGCGCGGTTCAAGGTTGAATTCCTTATTTTTCGGTGAACATATAATTTGATATGTTTTTAGGCCGCCACACGGCTCCCCCTCTTAGAAGTCCGGAGGGACTGCTATTGACGATTTGCAGTACAATGGTGAGAAGAAAAATAATTATAGTGCTACATAACACTATGGGAATAGGGAAAAAAATGGAAAAGATTTTTTTACGCTTTTGTGAATAGTTCGACACCAACTTCTGAACTGGAAGTGGGTGGGAGTACAATGGATACATATTACGGAGAGTGAACACGCACACAAAACAAAAAAATTCTTTAAATAAACACAGGTGAGTATACGTCAGCTCTGTTTATATGACAAATGAAAGAACAAAATTGCGAAAGAGATCAATGTTAATTGGAACGATGGCATCAAACTGAATGGCACTAATAATAATAATAAAGATAACGTCCGTTAAAACGCTAACCAATATAGTAGTAATTATGGGAGAATAGTTGTGAATACATATATACACATATACAGTACTGAGGTAGTAAAAAAATAGCAATGCTTCGGAACAAAAATGATGTCGTATCTGATACAAATAAACTACGTAAGTCAATAATTAACAACAATAATCAATAATGTATACGTAAAAAAAATTGTTACAACCTTAAAGATATTAACCAGTAAAGTGTACAAAACGGGCAGGTTTATTAACCTGTCTGCCACTACGAGTAATGCAAGGGGGAGGTAGCATTGTTGGCACCTCTGGAGCTTTGGCGGTTTCTTGTTTGTCTGCTGAAGTCGCTGTTGGGATGTCGTCGCCATCTGTGTAAGCAGGTTTGAGTCTATCCACGGAGACCGTCATCTTTTTACCTTCTTTGCTCACTGTGAAATATTTTTCCGCGCGATGCAGTACTGGGTATGGGCCTTCATATGGAGGTTGTAGCCCTTTCCTGACGTTGTCGATCCGTATAAAGACAAATTTACAGGTTTGTAGATGGCTACTTAGGTTTTCTCTGCGGGGATATTGTCTCGGAGCTATTGGTTGAAGTTGTGACATTCGTCTGGTCAGTTGATCAGAAAACTCAGAAATATTCACATTTTGAGAGTCATGAGAGACTACTAGCTGTCCTGGCAGTGTTAAAGTAGTGCCGTAAACTAGTTGTGCGGGTGTACAACCAAGGTCCTCTTTAACAGTTGATCGTATGCTAAGTAAAATCAGAGGTAAGTATTCACTCCATTTAGATGCATCATTCTGTGCCATCAGGGAGCTTTTCAGTTGTCTGTGAAATCTTTCCACAAGACCATTCGCTGCCGGATGGTAGGCTGTTGTGGAGATATGTTTCACTCCCAGGAGTCTCGTCAGTTCACGAAACAGCGTCGATTGGAATTGAGCACCTCGATCGGATGTAATAGTAGTTGGTACACCGTAATTTGACACCCAGCGGTCGAGGAAAACCAAAGCAACATTTTCGGCAGATATATCGTTCAGGGGGCATGCAATAGCCCAACGAGTAAATCTATCAATGGCTGTCAGGATATGTGTATATCCTCTTGACGTTGGCAATGGTCCTACAATATCTATATGAACGTGCTGAAATCTCCTGTCCGGTAAATCAAACGTTTTCGGCGTTGTGATAGTGTGGCAGTGTACTTTGGAGCGTTGGCATTGGAGACATTCTCGTGCCCATCTCCGAATGTCAGAGTTCATTTTAGGCCACACGAAACGTTCGCTGATGAGTCTGACGGTGGCACGTACTCCAGGGTGAGAGAGCAAATGTAAGTGGTCGAATAAAGCTCTTCGGCATTGGAGAGGAACAAACGGACGATTAGTGCCGGTAGATATATCACAAACTATAGTGGCATCTGACAAGAGAATAGGTACGTCCCTGAGCTGTAAGGAAGAGTTTCCGCGACAATTTCGAAGTTCTGCGTCGTCTCTTTGTAACTGAGCCATACGGTCAAGACTGACGTCTACTGAAGTTTCAAGCTGGTGTATATCACCTCTTGAAAGAGAATCAGCTACCACGTTTGCGTCCCCTTTGATGTACTATATGTCAGTTGAAAATTGGGAGATATAGTCTAACTGTCTGGCTTCTCTTGGGGAGTGTTTATCCAGCAAAGTGGTGAAAGCATAGCACAGAGGTTTGTGGTCAGTAAAAATAGTGAAATGCCGACCCTGTAGTAAGTAACTGAAGTATTTGACTGCTAGGTATATAGCCAACAATTCTCTCCCAAAAGTACTGTAACGTGTCTGAGCCGGTTCTAACCTCTTCGAAAAGAAAGCAAGTGGGGTAACGTCACCATTAATCTTCTGCTGTAACACCGCGCCCACAGCTACTTGGGAGGCATCTGTGCACAAGATAAGGGATGCTTCGGGGTTGATGTGAGACAACATAGCGACTTTAGATAAAGCGTCTTTAGCGTTGCAGAAAGATTCGTGTGCTTGCTCTGACCATTGAAATTTTTTAGGATCACTTTTAAGGAGATCGGTTAAAGGTTGGACGATAGAGGCACACGAAGGAATAAAACGTCGATAGAAATTAAACATCCCAAAAATTGTCGGACTTTCTTCAAAGATTCTGGTTGGGGGAAGTTTTTTATTGTATCTATCTTTTCCTCAGTAGGCCTGATTCCCTTGGCGGTTATGTAGTGTCCCAGAAATTGAATAGAAGAGGCACCGAAAATGCACTTCTTAGGATTTAAAGCGACACCATACTGTTCGAAACGCTGAAGCAAAGTGCTAAGATGATTCTTATGTTCCTCTTCCGACTTGCTAGCAATTAGTACGTCGTCGATATAAACGAACACAAAGTCAAGGCCCCGCGTGACTTGGTCCATGAAGCGCTGAAAAGTTTGTGCAGCGTTTTTCAGCCCGAAAGGCATTCGTAAGAATTCAAACAAGCCAAAAGGTGTTATAATAGCTGTCTTCTCGATGTCCTCAGGAGCAACTGGTATCTGGTGATAAGCTCTGACTAAATCCACTTTGGAGAAAATAGTTTTACCTTGCAGTGTTAGAGAGAAATCATGCAAGTGCGGAATGGGATAACGATCTGGGACAGTGGCGTTATTCAAACGTCGGTAATCCCCACACGGTCGCCAATCATGCTCAGCTTTTGGTACCATATGTAATGGTGAGGACCAGGGACTGTTGGATGGCCGGATGATGCCCAATTGCATCATGTGTTCGAATTCAGCTTTGGCTGCTGCTAACTTGTCGGGTGGTAGTCGACGAGGACGTGCTCTGACGGGTTGACCAGTTGTGACAATTTTATGCGTGACAGAATGAGGAACATCTTCGATATTATAAGATGGCTTTAAAATTTTTGGGAAACGATGCAGTAATGCAGAAAACATGCAGTCATCTGGCTTCTCGATGCATATGTTATAAACAGAGTAGTTTGAGATGATTCCGTGGACTTGAAGCTGGGTGCAGTTATCAATCAGCTTTTTCTTGTTGACATCAACCAGCAGATTGAAATTGCTTAAAAAATCGGCACCCAGTATGGCATGACGAACGTCAGCTACTATGAATATCCATGTAAATCGACGACGTAAACCAAGATCCAAAATAAGTGATTGTTCACCGTAAGTCCGTATGCTAGTTTGGTTAGCTGCTCGAAGTGAAAGTTTTGCAGCTGTGCTAGAAGACCGCCTGGAGAGTGAAGGAGGTATTACACTAACTTCGGCTCCTGTGTCTACCAGGAATAATGTGCCTGTGGTTTTGTCCTTCACGTAGAAAAGGCGACTTGAATGGTTGCCAGTAACAGCTGTCGCCATCACTGTCTGGCTGAGACGTTTCCCTGAACCTGATTCTCTTCACTAAAGATGCACGGTTTGACACATTTCAGGGCATGACGTCCAAACTTCCTATGATACCAACATATATTACTGTCCCTAGAAGACATGCGGGAACGCTGGCGGGAGAGAGATCGTCTTTGTAATTGTGACCTTGCTCGTGAACTCCGCCTCTGGACTCGTCGATCAGATCTATTTGTTTCTAACTTGTCAATCCTTGCCGCTAAGTCTGCAATGGCGGCGAGTATTGGTGTGTCTGCCGTAGGTGTGGACTGAAATGGTGTTGCACTGTCAGATGCAATATGACTTATGGTGTTATCTGATAAAACATCAACAGTACTATCTGCCATGTCGCTTAGTGAGTCTAAATCATACGACTTTCCCGAGATGATTAAAACTTGTTGAACGTTTCTGGGTAAACGTTGCAACCACATTTGTCTCAGCACAACCTCGTCAACTTTATGGTTTCCAATTAACTGGCGCATATGTCTAAGGAGCTGGGATGGTTTACGCGTTCCTAGCTCGCAGCCCGTGAGTAATTGTTGGATCCTTTTCTCGTCTGACAAACTGGTCCGTTGTATAAGAAGAGCTTTAAGTTTTTCATATTGGTTTTCCGTCGGGGGGTTTTCGATGAAATCACTGATTTCCGTTAACACTGACGGAGGAAGTTCTGCCAGCACGACGCCATATTTGGCTATCTGAGATTTAATACCCCGTGCTTCCAACAACGGCTCGATAACTCCAAACCAAATTCGTGGCTCTGCAAAGCAGTATTGTGGTAGCCGAAAATCAGATATGGCATTTATTGTGGCCTGTGCCTCGCTGCCAGATCTCTGTTCAGTTGATATACCGGGCTGAGTATGTGACGACATTATAGGTGTGAGAATATTGGTACAAAGGGGGATACAAATATGAGACCACCGACAAAAATTGCAATGAAAGTACAAAATAGCAAAAATAAGTATATAGATACGTGAAAATAATCCGTGTTCCAAAACGGGCTCACCAATTAAGTGTGGTGGACCTAGCAGCTAAGTAAGTATATACACACAATTAAAAGGACAGAACAGGTACTAACAAATACGTATATATAAGATATTCAGTTCACTTAAGTTAATATACACAAAAAGGACTGAGGTTATTTGAAGAAAAACTATAATAGTCACAAAATACACAAATTATAGACGTACGAAATTATAGGAATGTAATTGTCCTTTTCTTGATTATACAAATCCTCCACTACACCTTAGAGCTGTCCACCATCGGAGGTCTCCGCGTAGAGTAAAGCAGATAGGAGCAAAGCTCTTGATGGGGATATGTCAACCAGTGTGAGACAGAGTTGGTCGGCAGATGTGCTGAGCGAGCCGCCGGAGAGAGAGCAACTGATTTCTTCCTTGCGCGCGGTTCAAGGTTGAATTCCTTATTTTTCGGTGAACATATAATTTGATATGTTTTTAGGCCGCCACTCCAAGTACTGGATTTTACTAACCACATCTGGCATTTAAAGCAGACGGCTTATGCCAGTGGCAACGGCTGTCACTAACGCGTGCCAGTGGAACAGTTTCCCATATTGTTTGAACAATATTTAAACCTGCGGGTTTTTCAGCCAAATTTAGCTTCCTGACCATAAGTATTATGAGCAAAGTCCCTAGTCTCAGGTGGTTTAATGATTGAACAAACTGCAGCAACTGACTGCTGCAGTATTTCCAGAATTATGTTTATTTGTATTAGTCTTATGTGATTGAATAACTTTTGTCCTCACTTTGAATCACCATATCAGTATGAGTACCGTGTTCTCACTTCTGACCGTCTCCTAGTTTTTACACTGCCTGGAAAAATTGGTTTCTCAGATTTTGGTACGTCAGGAACTCAGAATTTGTTTTAAAGGATCGAACATATAATGCAGTCGGATAAGAAAGCGCTAAATATTCAGTGTATATAAATTACACTACAGCAATCTAAAGACGCAATTCAAGATACTAAAATTTGCACTTTCTTCAAACACTAGCGAGTTATATTGAGCATATAAAGGTACTTCATCTATGCCAGTGGATAGTTCATAGATTTTTGTGACGCATAATGCTCACTATGAGGCGAAAAATGATTGAGTAAATGACAATGTTGAATACCTGAGAAGAGTCAGCAGTATGATATATATCATAGCAAGAAAGTGGAGTATTAGGAGTAGGCCTAAACCATAAACAAAGTCAAATAATAACAAATCAGTCAAAGAATGACATCGCTGCTGACTAAATTGATAAGTTCGTTTATACGCGAAATAAAAAGGACAGAATAAATGCTAACATATATTTAAATAGAAGAGTATTCAGTCCACATAAGTTAGTAAACACATGATATACAGTTATTTGAAGAGTTATAATAGTCCCAAAATACTCAAATATAGACGTAAAAATGGTAGGGATGAAACTGTCTTTTTCTTGAGTATATAGATCCTCAGCTACACCTAAGAGATGCCAACGGCCAGACAGCACTTGATTAGAGGAAAGTAGATTGGAGCAAAGTATCCTAATGTGGATGTGTTGATCAGGTACGAGGCAGAGTTGGTTGGCAGATGTGAAAAGTGAGAAGCTGGAGAGGGAAGAAGCTTCGTCCGTATTGCGCGCGGAACCAGGTAGTGTCCTTGTTCAATCTCAACTAACAACCATGATTTTCTGTAAATTCCTTATTTTTACTATTTTACGGTGAACGTATAATTTGATATTTTCCGGCCTCCACATCATAATAATGAAATATGTATCTAAGTTAGATGACATATACCTGTTTGGTGGAAATATTGAAATAAGTATCGATATTGTTGAATAGAACAATTAAACAAGAAAATATAGCGGGAGTTCGTTAAATCTTACAGATAAGAATTATGCAGCCCAGTGTTTTCTTCAATATAAAAGGTTTCCAAAGATGACTGGTGGCTACATACAGATTATAGAGTATTCAATAAATAGACGCTGTTGATACGTAACTTATCCTGGTACACACAACTCACTAAGCGTTTTGCGATCAGCCAACATTAAATTACAGATTAATTTTGTCACCTTAACAAAACGGGAAGAGTCAAATGAATCAGACTAGATGAAGAGGTTTCATTATGACTACGGCATTAATAAACCACTTATAGGACAAGGTAGTTGTAGTGATTACTATATCACATTATAACAGCCTCACTAAATGTAATAAGCCTAACTATCACTTAATCAGTACGCTGCCTGACTTGTACGCACCGATAAGCAGACAAAAATCAAAAGACTCCAGCAGAATGCTCTACCGAGCAGTATATTTAAGCAGAATATAAATGTTAAGGTTATTAAGGGGGAAGATTTTAGGACTGATCTATCTAGTATGACTGACCGAGAAATGCGCGTGTCACCAGCATTGAATGAAGTGCCAAATCAAGAAAGGTAGAGTAGCGCCATCCTACATTTATGAGTTAAAACAAAAACTCAAAACATTCAAGGTATACTACGCAGTCTTAAAGAGTGACTTCATTGCATATCCTCGCTGACTGTATCAGTGTATGGTGTTTTAACGACAAGTTACATTTTATGCACTCTTTTTAGATGAAATTTTACATTAAAAAGATTTTTCTTCTGAAGTACACAATATCAGCGGCAAAATGTACTTGAACTGCATTACATTTCCTGAGCTTTTATCGGAAAATAATGCTTGATACCGATATCCGCGAAATATAATAAATTAAACGAGGCAGCAATTTCTAAAATTAAACTAATATTGTCGAATTTTCATGGTATCATGCCTGTATATTTCATTGAAAAGCCCTATTACTCACCGGATAAAGGTGGTGCCACTTTCAAAATGTGCGTCGGTGGCACAGTGGTTAGGACTCTCGCCGACCATGCACATGGTCCGGGGTTCGATCACCTGCCGGCGCACACCCGATATCTATGGTCGGCCTGAATTTGGGCTACCAATATCCATGCTGAAAATTCCATACTTGTACTGAAAATACGGTGTGGAATCAAGCTGTAAATCAAAATAAATAAAAATAAGATGTCACATAGTCGTCAGACGGTTCAATGTCAGATTGGCCTTCATTCACTTTAGCAAAATCACATCGTGAAAAAACACGTCATCAATGTATCACACAACCACAAAGCGAAGCATTAAGATTAGAGAATAAACAGGAACAAAGACAAATAATGAGGATCAGGTCAACAGCTGACATGTAAGCGTTAGGAGAAAAACGAATAATAACATCAAAGTTAGTTGTAGCATCCAAATAAGTATCAATATTGTGATTAGATCATTCAGGAAGGATTTTCCAAAGTCATTCCATTACAACGAGTATACTGGCAGCTACATTTTAGAAGGAATTAGAAAACATGGTGTATTACAAATGCCACCATCCACAGTACTAAAAAAGGAATGGGATAAGTGTGTTTGCCCATATCACAAATATCTTGCTGTTAACACTGAGAATGAAATTAATTATTACACTCATAATCATTTGTATAAGGCATTTAGAAGACAAATTTCGCAAGATGATATCATTTCGTAGTTTCTTTACAACCGCTTTATAACTAAAGTGGTTCACAATAATAGAAACGTGGATTAGTCAAGACTGTATACTATAGAGCTGGGAGATTAGGCTTTATAGAGAAATTAGAGGAAGAATTTGTGTTCCTTGAAAAGATGTTGGAGAGCAATGGTTACTGAAATAATAGAGAAGATTTGTAGCTCAGGTGGATGATTTACAATTAAAAGCGTTCTCTGAGCTGGTTGGTTTAATCGCGAAGCTTTCGTCGTCCTTCCGGACAACATCTTCAGCGCCATATTTGTCACGAAGTGAAGTGATTTAAATTTTCTCATGCATGATGTAATTGCGTCTCCTGGTTACTATCTTCACATATGTATTGACCACTTTCTATTGACTAGGATTTTAAACTTTTTGGTCACCTGATTTACTTTTTATTAATTGGTATACTTCATCTATATTAACGTGTTTGTTAAGCCAGTCAAATCGCTTAATTCGATATTATGCAAACCGAAAGATCCAACAGAAAAAGGGGATAAAATAAATACCATCTACAAAATAAATTGTATGAACTGTAACAAGCATTATATCGGCCAAAGTGGGCGTCCCCTTCGAATCAGAATCCAAGAACATAAATCAGCCGTGAAAAGACATGATATGAATTCTTTAGTATCAATGCATGCAGACAACTATGGTCATCAGTTTGATTGGGATCATGTCAAAATCTTAAACAGAGGAAACACGAAAAGTGCCAGAGAATTCCTAGAGGCCTGGTACTCAAGCGAAAATGCGATTAACAAACACGTTAATATAGATGAAGTATACCAATTAATAAAAAGTAAATCAGGTGACCAAAAAGTTTAAAATCCTAGTCAATAGAAAGTGGTCAATACATATGTGAAGATAGTAACCAGGAGACGCAATTACATCATGCATGAGAAAATTTAAATCACTTCACTTCGTGATAAATATGGCGCTGAAGATGTTGTCCGGAAGGACGACGAAAGCTTCGCGATTAAACCAACCAGCTCAGAGAACGCTTTTAATTGTAAAGCAATGGTTACTCTCAAAGATTCATTAACAAGTACGGAAGATCTGAAGTCTCAAATGTCAAACAAATCACAGTGGAGAAAAAGCCAATCTACATTCAACTTGATTATAAAGGTGGAAACATTGCAGAAATCGTCAACAGAAGACTGAGTACGTCACTAGCCATAGCCTATCCTGCAGCTAAGCTCGTTCCCGTCTATTGAACAACTTGCTCTTTGGTGCAATCAAAAGTCGATAGATATCCTTCTCATGTTAACTCCATCTGTATATACAAATTTACATGTATTTGTGGGAGCAGTTACATTGGAAGAACAGAAAGAAGGGCATATCTACGATTTTCTGAACGTGTTCCAAAAAGCTTATGTCTAAAGGGAACAAATGCTTTAAACAGTGCCATCGCCAGGCATCTCCTTGACATGGGTCATGAGGTGGAAGTCGCAAGATCGTTCAAAATTATCAATAGGCAGAAGAGTTAAATTCTCCTCAGGTTTGCTGAAACCATCCCTATCGACCGCCTGAAACCTGATTTATACGTTCAGAAAGAAGCAGTTATCAGTCTTTCTTTGCCAACCTGGTAACTGGATATTTCCACCTCTTTTTCATCTGATTACGTGATGTCGAAAGCTTCCATTGTGTATGATCACTATTGTTCAGAATAGTGTCTAATATTATATATGTATATATATTATTGTATGCATATATTGACTGATTGGTTTTTTGTTTAAAAATGAACTCTTTGCAAGTATGTTAAAATTGTTTCTGTAGATATATTTATTAGTGACTTTGGCCTGTAAGCAGCTGATGAGAAGCCAACGAAATAAGCAATGATAGTACTATTTTATTCTACAGAAACTGTTGTTCTTACGTTATAAAAAAAACTTGTTTTCTAAATGCCTTATTCAAATTTATCAAAAGGGACTAATTATTTTAATCTTAATCATTTGTTTATTTATCATGTGAAGTGGAGTACTTTGTTTCCCTAACGAAGTAAAACATTCAAATTTTAAACGATAGTCGAAAACATCTATAGCCCTGAGAAAACAAACCAGTAGTAGTTTGTTTTTAAAGCTTCCATGTTTAATTTCGAAAGTTTTGTCACCAAGATAGATTGCATCTGCAATTAACTTCATTAATGACTAACTTTTATGCATCATGATTTAAAACAAATAACTGCTGTTACATTAAAACAACGTAAGTCAGAGCTTACTTCACTTACTTAGTGCACAGTTAGATGAAAACGATGAGAATACTGCTGGCAGAGATACAAAAATTTTGATATTACCGGTATCCCGTCGCCAAACTGATACGGACGATAATAACGTCGCCAAAAAAATGATATGAGCTGATATGACCGGCATTAATAACATGTCTGATGACCATATAGTAAAAATATAGTGCTCACTCACTTCCAGGCCCAGAGCCTACGCAAATAAAGACTGAATACAGAAAAGTCCGATCATCTGAGAACAATCTATCGTATTAGAAAATATATATGATCTATAACCGACCTCGGAAGGTTAGGGGAATTATTAAACTAGTTGGCCGAGTAAAAGTATAACGATTCAGGAGTACAAACGCACCAATGTCCTTGAACGCGTACCAGTCGTTGGATAACGAGACCTGCCATTATTATGGTGCCACCATAAAGGAAGTGAGCTGCAAATTTCATCTCATTCTCGTTTTTAAGTACCGTTTGGGTAATGTGTTGATAGCTCAATTAGGTTTACATTTGGTGTTAGTTTTAGGATTAAGGTTAGTGTTAGGATGAGGGTTAAGATTAGGATTGAGGCAAGTAATTATCAAGCAGCTTAGCAGAACACAAAATAATTCAAAAGAGGATACTGAGGATGACCGAAAAACGGGATAAGAGCTCTAAGTGGATCACAAAAAGGATTCATCTTCAGTCACCTCGTTAAATATACGTACAGTAACTGGTTTAACCTAAAACTAATACTCCTCATTATAACTGGGAGATATTTGTAAGTCACGTCACGGGAAAATATCCTGTTTAATGTGTTTTGTCATTCTTCTCTGCTTTTCTCTCATGAACGAACGTCACTTTTATAAAAAATCAATAGGATTTTCTGATTAGTCGGCTAAAGGTGAGTCATGCGCTCGCATTTCATGAATCATTATCCGTTAACTTTGTCTACTAATTTAATTACATCATGGACATCAGAAGGGACATGAGTTCCTTCAAAGTTGCAGATACGCTTTGTTGACGAGTGCCCACTAGCACGAAACCCAGATCAAAGGCTTCCTGTGGCCGATTGCCTACAACCATTTAATATGTACTAATTTTACGTGATAAAAAGGAAATATTGATAAAGTTTTATTTACTAATAGCGTTTCCAGGGAAATTTACTACTTATAATTATATCAGAGCATTCGCATTACTTTCCATCTTTGTTTATATAATTCTATTATTTCTTATCCCTTGATTTTGGCTAGTAGTTATATCTTCCATATCTCTGGTATTGGTGTTGCGTCATTCCTGTTGCGTGTGTTAGATTTAGAGTCGGTGAACAGTGATTCAGTAACCAACTACCCACCACCACCTAGCTACATCACTTTTTAGAATTGTAGCTCTATCGCACCCTACTGCGGGATTGTGTGTAGGGGCGCGCATTGAGATTAGTGAGCTTTTGTCTGAGCTCTTAATCTCCTTATGATCAATCATTCTACACGTAGTTATATATCTATGTTTCTACGACCTAATCGATCGTAATCTACTGGTATGATCTGCATAGTTGAACTCTCAGTCATTGTAAAGTACTTTTTAAGTTAAATTATTTTGTCTAATTGAGTCAGTAAGGTACTTTTCTTCACTCCTTCACGTTCACAGTGGAACATAGGGCTTCAAGATAGAGGCTTGAAGTTTCTGTAACGGTGTTTATTTTTAAAGGATGGGGTTGCTAGCCTCATGCCCAACCTTCTGTCCTTTCTAGTCTTATTACTCACTAAGAGAGGTGAAGGAGTCCGACGGTGGACCATGTGCATGGTAGGCAAGCGTCCTAACCGCTGTGCTACCGGTGCACAGTAAGATCCTTTCACCTATACATATTGTCCCTGATTGAGTCTTTCAGTTTAATTTCCACCCTAATTTCTGGTTTGTTAAGAATACTACGTAGGGTTTCAGATGTCCCTTCCTTATAAGGTAAAACTGCAGATGCGGCAGATTCTTTCTTATTTAAGTTATGTTCAGTAGTTTCACTACTATTCTACTTTTTTATTGTGAACTTTACTGATCCTTTCAAGGGGTTTTATGAGTTCATTCTTCGGCATCAATGTTTCTTCGGTCTGTTTCATTTCGATCTTTAGGTTTTCTGACATACCACCTTTGAGTTTTCACTCAGTCTGTTAGACACTTAACTAAACCGGACCTTAGAGATAACAGAAGAGATGACTTAAAGTCTTAATATCTACTAAAGCACTGTAGTGGTAGGTAATTCCCCAGAATTATTGGTCACAGCTTTGATCACTGAAGATTGGATGCCGATCCTTACTGTTTAATTTGACTTGTTTAGCTGAAGGCTGCCGGTCAAGCATTCACGCCATTTGGTATGCATTCGTGTTACTTTCATTCGTGCATGATCCCTAGCTAGTTAGGCAATCACCTCGCACTCCGATTTGGTCCCGAAATATGCTTCGTAATTTGGATGATCGATTTTGGTGTTTTGTTCTGCCTTCGGTCTGAGCAGAATGAATACTATAGAAGTGCTGGGTATAAGATCTTGCGTTAGTATACTTCGCACTATCCGTGAATGTCAACACCCTCAGCGTATAAAGTACGTTGGCTTTATATAAAATATGGTACATAATTTACTTTCCTCTGTTTTCTAGTCTAAAAGTCAGACAGAGCTGCATCATACTGTCAAAAAAGTAATATAGGATGAGGATGACAACTGAACCTTTGTTCATCGAGCCTATACCTAAAAAGTGCAATAGGAATGTCTCAAAGCCGACACCAGAGATACGGAAAATTATTAGTAAGACGTTTTAAAACTTACAAATAAGATATTTAAATCAAAACTGATCTCTTTAAATATCTTTTCGTCTAACAACTGAAATTTCAGTGTCAATTTTCAGTACTGTTCATTATGTGGTAATGATTTTCTTTTAATTCATTGTTAGCCAATGAATGGTATTCATTCTTTAATTTTTTTAATAATACTGATAATTTGCTTTATTCCAAAACAGTACTTGTGATACAGAATGGAATTGTCAGCATTTCACTACAGTATTGCACCCAGTTAGTACATTAACAATAAATAAAATTCTACATAGATTATGGGTAGTCTCAGTTAGTTTTGACAACAACATATTAGCATATCAGTACAAAACCAAAAGTGAACAAAATGTTTGAATCCGTTAGAAAAGTAGATACTAGCATATTTACTGACGTAAGTGGTGATAAAAAGGTCAAGATACACAGAGTGTGAAAGAACGAAGAAGAATGTTTTAAGTTGAGTTTGTAAGGAAGGGAGAAACAAAACAGCACATAACAAAAAAAAGGAAAAGAAATAAAGAAAACGTTGTACGTGTAAATGATATGAGCTGGAAAGACGAGATCCAATTGTTCTACTGACTGTTTAATAAGTTATAAGTTTCACGCCTAATGCTTTCTTTATCACACAGAAGACAAGTCAAGCAGGGTATGGTTGAGTTTTTGTACTTGCTGGTGCAAGCATATAGTTTTCTACATAGGCTTCTGGTTTTGCCTGATGAGATACAAGGGGAGATTTGTGAATGAAGAGGGTGGTGTGAGTTAGATAGAATGGATTTGGCCCATTTTTCACTTGACTTCAAGTGCCTGTCGACCAGAATATTAACAAGCTGGTTAAGTGGCACGTTGCTTACTCTGCTGACAACCTTTTACATCCTGCGTAATAAGGCATAGTCTTTCTTCAGTAGCCCGGGAAAAACTAAGGGGGAACAATAGAGAATAATAGGCAGAATGAGAGAGTTAACGAATTGTAGGAGTAAGGGTTGGGTTATACCAGAATGTCTTAACTTCTTGATGTAGAAGGTAAGACGGAATATTTTCTTAGAAATCACCAAGATATGAGACGACCAGGAAAGATCAGCAGACAGACAGAATGACGCCAAGATATTTGATTTCCTACTTGGTTTCTATTTCAGTGCCATCTATGTTGCATACCTCGTGAGTACTAACCAGTTTGTTTAGGTCAGATTTATGTCTAAAGATGAAATTGACTGTTTGACATTTAGAGGGATTTTAGGTAAGATCGTTTTCCTTGGACCACTGGCTGATTTCTGATAAAAAAGCCATTTAGTTTGGAGCAGTCACTTTGACACTTGACAGGCAAAGATACAGTCAGATCGTCAGCATATTTAACAAAATTAATGTCATTTGAAGATGGTATTTTCATATGATAGGTTATTAGTCAGTTCCTCAAAAAAAGTTGCTATTCTTTTGTAATCTGAAATCACAACAAGTTTAATTTACAAAATAATTTATGTTGATGAAACCACTTTTACACCAAACTGATATATCTCAGGTAATTACGTGTGAAAACTAATTATTCTCTCTAATATTGGTTTTATTAAAAAAAGCTTTTAACAACATGAACAAGGAAGTTAATTAATTGAAATCATATCATGCGTTAAAAACAGAAGATGAATAGATGAAATGAGTGCTCTCTTGAGAATATTTTCAATTTATACTGACTGGCAGCTAGTCTAAATTTGATTTACTGTCAAAATATTAGAAGAATACATTCAAAAGTATATTTCTATAAAAATGTAAATATTGTGTAAGGTGTTAATATTAATAATAATAATTTACTTTATTCCAAAAACAGTACTTATAATACATAATGGAATTCTCAGCATTTGTCACAATATTGCATCTGATTTACTCAAAGTGTATATAAAATTAAAAATTAAAACAAAAATTAATCCGAGGAGTTTGTCCACATTAACGACATAATTATTAGATATAATAATAATAAATACTAATAACAGTGAGTTTGTTTCAAACAAACAAACATATCACCACTTGTTTGGTAAATTGTTGTGTATTGTAAAAATGCTATATATATTAGAGTAGAGTCAGAGAAGAGGATCTAATTGAAAAGTAAATATTTCTTCGCTCAATCTTTTGTATTTTTCAAACGGTATTGTCGAAACAGTTGGGAAACTTTAGCATGTTATGGACAGTTGGGTCTAATGTTTTGTTGATATAGTATAGTGAGGTGAAATACAAAGTCAACAGTCATAATACAGCTTAAAATTATGTCCACACTTATGAAAAAGTAATAAACAAAACGAAAAAATTGAGAGGATTATAAATATAAGAAATACAATAACAATAAAGTATGATGCTTTAAGGTTGAAGGAAATGGTCTATTTAGTGGTGCTAAGAAGGTTAGTTAGTTCATTTCTGACACTATCTTCATCACATAGAGTACGTGCTAAATATGGTATAGTGGAATTTTTATACTTAGACGTACGTGCATAAAGTCTTCTGAAAAGACTTCTTGTTTTACCTGAGGAGACACAAGGTTGGAGCTGCTGGTAGAGTGGGTGCTCAGAGTCTGACAAAATTTCTCTAGCGAATCTGTTGCATGACATCAAATGCCTATCGGTGACAATGCCAACGATATGGCCCAATGGGATACCACTCGTCCTACTGACAGTCTTCAGAGTTCTACGAAGTATGACATAGTCCTTTTTTAGCAATCCAGGAAAGAATAATGGTGAACAGTAAAGAAGAATAGGTAAAATACGCGAGTTGACAAACTGTAAGAGGAGTGGTAGGGTTATGCCTGAGTGCCTCAACTTCTTAATGTAAAAAGTCAGACGAAATATTCTTTGAGAAATCGCTAGGACATGAGAAGACCAGGATAGGTCAGAAGAGAGAACTAATCCAAGATACTTAACTTCAGACTTGCTTTCAATGTCAGTATCATCGATTTTGCAAGGGTCATATGAACCAACGGCTTTATTTAACTTTCGTTTACATCGGAAACTGAAATTAACAGTCTGACATTTGGAAGGATTAAGTTTAAGGCCATTAGACGAAGACCATTTGCTAATTTCTGATAGAAAGTTGTTAATCTTAATACAGTCAAGTTGAGAGTTAACAGACATTGAAATAGTTAGATCATCGGCATACTTAACAAAGTTCATTTCATCGGAGTGAGGCAAGTCATGCAAGAAGAAAGAAAACAGAAAAGGAGAAAGGACAGCACCTTGAGGGACACCAGCCTCAGTAAGCAATGAAGTGGACGACTTTCCCTGACATACAGTGTATTGCTTTCTTTCTGAGAAATAAGAATCGAGCCATTTGACAACCCAACAGTCATTTTGAGTTTCAGCAAGCTTGTTTAGTAAAATTTCCCTAGGTACTGAGTCGAAAGCAGATGTATAATCTAGAAAGGTGCAGCGAACAAATTTAGCCCCCTTGTCTAAGCTGGAGACAATGTTATGATACAGGACTGCAGCTGCGTCCAAAGTACTTCTACTATGTTTGTAGGCGAATTGTTTGGGATCGTTAAAGGCTTTAAGTGAAGGTTGAAGATTAAGTAAGAGCAACTTTTCCATAGCTTTTAGAAAAGGGGAAGTTATAGCGATGGGTCTGAACTTAAAACATGTCGCACTAGACGACTTAGGAATAGGTACAATTTTAATGTCCTTCCAAGCGGCTGGCACGATATTTTTGGAAAAAGAATCATTAAATATGTCCATGAGAGGATAACACAGGATATCTAAACAATTTTTAAGAATAACCCTAGGCAAACCATCTGGACCCAGGCTATAAGAAGAGTTCATAGATTCGAGACATTTTAGAACGTCATTTGTAGTAAATCCAGGGAAGCAGGTTTCATTAATATTTGTAACACTAGAAAGTTTGGCATTCGTGGGAGAATGTATGAAGGACTTGTTTAGTTTGGAAACATCAAGGGGAAAAGGAATACAGTTCATCTGCTTACCACCAGTAATTTCTTTGAAAAGTTTCCATATGTTAGACGCATTTTTACAGGATATGAACTTTTGGTTGTAAATTGAATTCAATCTGTGCATTTCGGACTTTATTAGGATGTTAATTCTTTTCAAACCAGCATTATCCTTCATTTTATATAATTTTTCTTTCTGTCTGTGAAGCTTTTTAAGTTGAGGAGAGGAGAAACGGTCAAATCTGATGAAGAGCGTTTCTCTGGGACGACAGGTGTCAAGACAAAATTTGAGATAACTTGTAATATTAGAGATTGTGTCATCAAGAGAGTCTTCTTTAAACAGGTCCCACCTTGTATCTTTGAGCATGCTTCTGAGGTTCTCAACATTCTCCATAGAGTAACATCCATGTACAGTTTTCTTGGAAAGATGTGAAAAAGTTCTTTTGTGTAATTTTCCATAAATTTTAGGTAAAACCCGTACAATACAATGATCTGAGTTAAACAGTGGAGCTCTTTTACGAGCTTCGTATATTCCGGAGTCATTGATAAATACAAGATTAAGGGAATTATCCAGTCTGGTGGGAAAGTTAACAACATTTTCATGACCTAATTGTCATAAAATGTAATCGAGTGTTGTGGTATGAACGCAGAAAACCGGTCTTTTTGCATTCTGTTCTATAGTGCGTTAGTGGCACAGAGGTTAGGACTCTCGCCGACCATGCACATCGTCCGGAGTTCGATCACCTGCCGACGCACACCTGATATCAATGGTCGACCTACAAAATTTGGGCTACCAATATCACATACTGAAAATTTCATGCTTGCACCAAAAGTACTGTGTGGAATCAAGCTATAATCAAAATAAAAATCAATCATAGCTGATCTAAACAGTCACAAAATACCCTAAGAGACGGTAACTTGAGACAAATTCCGCGGTACTATTCAACAACAATAATAACATACCAAACACACGCATCAACAGTGTGGTTAGTCAGCTGTACAATTCGAGAATTTCTGAAGTACAGAATAAGTACTGCAAAAAATAACCTAAGAAATACTTGAGAAACAAGTTGAATGTTTACAACAAAATGTCGACAACAATCAAACATATCAAACAATTCCCGCTGATAGTCCAAGGTCAGAATGAACTTGACTCATCAAAACAAAATCATATCGTATCACAACTGCAAACAGTGGCATTACAATTCGAGATTAAATAGGAATAAAGACAAATAATAAAGACCAAGTCAACAACATATTAGCATGCAAATATCACAACAGCGATGTACAGTGTAGCAGAAAAACGGATAATAATTACAAAGTTAGCTGGAATATTCAAATAAGTATCAGTATTGGAAATGGATCGTTGAGAAGGAATCTTCCAAAGAATTATTCCATCACAAGGTGGATATCAGTAGCCAATTTTTCAAAGGACTTTACAAGTGTTGTTTAACTATATGCCTCACCGTCTTCAGTATTTTAAAAGGCATTGGATAGGAATTTTGTGTTTAATATCACACCTCTTTAGTCTACTGATAGAATAGTTTCATTGAGGCTTGAATTCCCTTATCAGTGTACATAAAATCTTTTAAAAGTATTATTAAGAGATAATATGCATTAGCATAACACTAAACTGAATATCAGGTAAACTAAAGGTGTAGCGACAGAAGACAAGGACCAGGTAACAGATCATTTATTGAGAAAATCAACAGATATTTATGGATTTTTATGTACAAAATTATTCGTTATTACTAGTAGAGAAGCAACGTCTTGCGATTGATCGTTTTCCTGCTGAAGGTTATTCTGTCATCTCTTTGTGGCCATTTCTTAGACAGTTCGGTGATATATCTGTGAATCGTAGCCGTCCAAGCTAAGTCTGCTGTCATTAGTTGTTGAGTTCCTCGAGGTTAGGCGCCGATTTTGGGACGTAAACATTGACGTCAATTGTTGTCTACAATTTTTCTTGCAGATAGCTCTGACGTCTGTGCGTCAGTGGCACAGTGGTTAGGACTGCCGCCGACCATGCACATGGTCTGGGGTTCGATCCCCTGGCGAAGCACACCTGATATCTATGGTCGGCCTGCGAAATTTGGGCTACCGATATCCATACTGAAAATTCCATACTTGTACTGAAAATACTGTGTGGCATCAAGCTGTAATATAAAAAACAAAATAGAACTTATGAATTTATAGGCTGGACATCAGGTCAGGGTAGCAACATTGGCTGGACGTGTTTCACTTTGCACTTAAAGCATTAACTGTATCCATCAATTTATTAAGTCCTGTGAGGCCAGCTATGCTGGCCGTTGCCCTAGAAACCTAAATCTTCGTGATTGGGAACAACTCTCTCTCTCTCAATAAAGGTGTTATTAGAACCGTCAGCAGTTTTGGTATAAGAATAGAACTTGCGCACTGTGGTAGAGTATAATTCAATTATGTGTATAATTTATTTTGATAAAGTTTCACTGTGTTATACAGTAATAATTACTGATGACGTTTAGAGCACAATTTAAAATAAAAATAATTGGGAAAGTAATAATGATAAGAAAGAGAATATAAGGCATCTTGGTTATGCCATATAAGGAGGTGACATCTGAGACCCTACGTAGGATTCTCAATAAAGCAGAAAGAAGGGTGGCATTCAAAACTACAAACTCACTCACAGACAAGCGCTGTAGGTTAAACGACCCTGTCGGTTGACCCAATTAGACAAGATCATATAACTTACAAAATACCTTGTAATGACTGTGAGTTAGGTCAACTATATAGGTCAAACTAGTAGGTCAGGGGTAGTCAGATTGTCGGAACACAAGAATTTACCTAAGGTGAGAATGGTTGACCCAGAGAAGATAAGTAATTCAGTAAATTTCTAACCCCTTATAACCATTGTATTTCTTTAATTACTCTACATATTTCCATACTTTCCTTCATTTCTATGTGTATCTTGAATACAACTCATTTATTAAATTGTTCATCTTATTATTATTGTTGTTATTAATTCCTTCACTTTCCGCGTGAACATAGGGTCTCAAGCTAGAGTCTTGAATTTTCAGTAGCAGTGGTGTTTATTTTTACAGGATGGGGTTGTTAGCCTCATGTTCAACCTTTCCTCTTTACCAGCTTCCTTTCTGGCTTAGCAAGGTAAAGAATTCCATCGGTGGTCGGGGATAGAACTCCGGATCATATGTATGGTCGCCGAGCGCCCTAACCGCTGTGCCATGTAACTTTAACACACACAAATTCAGTTCCTTTTATGTAGTAACTAATATTAACAAATGCGATTATGACAACTAATCACTTTTGTTACTAACCTCTTCCATGGAAGAAAAGTGTACATAAATGAGATGATACAGCTGAAGAGGGGAACGAATTCGCCGAAAACGGCCTCCTCGCTGAACTCTGTTTTCATTAATTAAGTACTTTGTTCCCACATTTATTTGATAATATCAACTGTGATTATGAGTGCTCGTTATGTCTGATGTTACTTTTCTGTACTTCAGTATCCTTTCGTTTCTATTAGAACAAATAAATCATTGCTAACTGTTTTAATCAGCAATATTTATATTTAGCTTTCAGTCATACTTTATTAATGAAACTGTCTAGCAAATAGGCATTTATCAGTTTAACATTATCATACAAGAGCATTCATAACAATAATAAGTAACATAAAAATAGAATGAACAATACAAGCGATATTTTTTTAGCAAAAATGGGAAGTAAGATGCTCATCTATGTCAAAGTGAATATAAAAAATTAGCAGATGAATACAATTATCAAAAGTCAGTGAATCTCAGAAAGAAATACATTTCTCTTTATTTATATCTGTCTGTCTAAATACATGAATGCAAGCTACAATACACTGAACAAAAGAGTAAAGAAGAGTGCCATGGAAGACAAAAGAAAATATTATGAAGCTATGGCAAGTGAAGCAGAACAAGCTGCAGTGAAGGCAGAGGAGAACCTGCAGCACTCTACCAAACAACTGGGCTCCTATCCGGGGAAGAGTTCGACACAAATCAAGCCAGTGAAGGGTGACAATGGAAAGTCACTCACCGAAGAGGTCGAGCAAAGAAAACGCTGGGCTGAACATCTCAAAAGACTTGTAAATCGACCACCACCCACAACACGCCCAATAATACTAACAGCGGAAGCAGAACTACCATTGGACATCAGCCCTCCGACGAGAACAGGAATCCTGAAGGCAACCAAGATACTACAAAATGGAAAAGCAACAGGACCAGTTGGAGTCCCAGCAGAAGCATTCAAGATGGATCCAGAGACATCAGCTGACATGACACCACTACTGTAGAAGGTGTGGAAAGTGGGCAAGGTACCCGAGGATGGGAAGAAAGGATACTTATTCAAACTGCCAAAGATAGGAGGCCTAAGTCGATGCAAGAACTGGCACGGAATTATGGTCCTGTCTATCCCAAACAAAATACTAAGCCACATCATCCTGGTGAGAATGAAACATGCCCTAGATGAAAAACTTCGACTGGTACAGGCTGGATTCAGGAGAAACAAGTCACGCATTGATCAGATCGCCATATTACGGATCATCATTGAACAAAGCTTGGAATGGCAGTCACCTCTTTATCTCAACTTCATCGACTTTGAAAAGGCATTCGACAGCGTCGATCGAGAGGTGATTTGGCAACTACTTCGCCACTACGGGGTGCCACCGACAATTATACATCTCATCCAGCAACTGTACGACAATGCTGCATGCCAATTAATCCACAACGGAAAACTTACGGAATGCTTCGAAGTGAGGACAGGAGTAAGACAAGGCTGCCTACTATCGCCAATGATTTTCCTGATTGCAGTAGATTGGATAATGCGACAGAGAGCCGGCCGGGCAGCGAGGAAACAGGCATGAAATGGACACACAAAAACTTGAAGGATCTGGATTTCACCGATTGTATATGTCTGATTTCCCACAAACTGGAAGATATGCAAGTGAAAAGCAACAAATTGGCAGAAAAAACATCAAAGATAGGACTTCACTTCAGATGAACATAGAGGAAAGAGAGGTGGTGAAAATTCTTGGCCAACAGCAACAACAACGTTAACAAAAGACAACACTCAGCATAAATGTGAGGAATTTGAAAGAAGCAACTTCCTTTACCTACCCGCCTACGTAACTGGGAAGCATCGTTTCAACTACAGGCGGACGAAACTGCTGGGGATATCAAACTGAGGATCGAGAAAGCAATGCAAGCTTTCATTATTCTCAAGTCTGTGTGGAGGTCAACAGCAATCAGCGTTAACATGACATTCGGATTTTCAAATCCAATGTGAAGTCAGTGCCACCTACTACGTGGATCAGAGACTTGGCGCCGCGTCACGAAGGCGACTTCGAACAAACTACAGACCTTCATCAACAGCTGTCTTCGCTCAATACTCAATATAAGATGGCTGGCCAGAAAAGAACAGCAACAGAGATCTCTGGGAGCGAACCAACCCAGTAGGAACCGATTGTGAAACAAATAGGCAAGAAGAAATGGGGGTGGATTGGCCATACTCTGAGGAAACCATCAAGTGACATCACTAGACAAGCCATTGCTCGAGTGGAACCCGACTGAAAGGGAAGCGGCGAGTTGGTCGTCAGTGCGAGGGTGACTTGGAGGAGGTCATGTGAAGAGGAGACGAAAATGTGTTGGCGGACTTGGAGCCAGGTGAAGACTCTAGAAGAGGACCGAACGCAATGGAAACACATGGCTGAAGCCCTATGTTCCTCTAGAAATTAAAGGAAACAACAATAATAATAATGGTGTCATAAGTTTGCAAACTTGACTGATAGAATTCAATCTGCAGTAAACAAAGGACTAGACACATGTCACTAGTTAGTGTCCAATGGAAGTAGAAAAATGGTTTTAAATGAATTGATACGTTTATGAATAACTAATCGATACTAGACAGATAGCTTCTGAAGTTTTCAAGCCATACATGATTGTTTTGTTTTCTCAGTACGAGACTATTCAGCATCTATAAATACTGAGGGTTTATGGGTTGAAGCTTATGATGTTGGGGTCTGGCAGCAACTTATTCATTCATTTGAGATACATCAATCGGTATCGCTCATCTTCAACAGACTAAGAATTTGAGAGAATTTAATTCCAGGTTAGTTTGCTGATTTGGTGAAGCACACGTAGATACTACCAACAGTACAACCTGGTAGCTACGAGTCCCTTACGCCAACGAACTTTCCTACCTGGCAGACTTATGAATCTACTGTTGCAATCCCTAATCACAACGACAATAATCACGAAACTATGCCACAGACATGCGAACAACAGAAAAAGGAAGACAGGCAGATCGCTGACAAAAGAGCTTTCACTGACTCAAGTCATCAGATAAAAGGCTTGAAAGCGATTCCGCTTGTATAGGCTTTGAATGACTTTGGATTAAATAAAGTATGATTATATTTCAATGGTTTACACACAATGATAAGTTTTGTTATTGGTAATATTTCGAGCAAAATTACTTCCCGTGTTCACACCACTGTCGGAATTGTTTCGTTTTAATTCACACATTTATGATTTGTACTCATATATATAGTTCACTTTTAGTTCATTCAATTTTGTGTAATCAGAATCATATTCCAGGTTGTTGACAGTTGTGCTGCTGAGTCAACCTTGTTACATGTATCCGGTGTGACCTTAATGAATATACATTCTGTTATAAGTCTCTCTTTCCATTTGTTCATATTAGTTTTAAGAATACAAACATTGTTCCAATCGATATTGTGGTTTTGTCCCATGCATGTGCAGCTATAGATGAATTTACTTTCTAAATTCGTGTAAGCTTGCGTTCCTGTTGATTGACCTTTGGTTAGGCGTTTATGTTCATTCACTCTTATTTTGAGTGGTCTGGACGTTTGACCCACATATTTATTAGGACACTCGGAACAAGATATTTTGTAAATCAAATTGTTTTTATCCATTATTTTTATGGGATCTTCCAGTTGATTTATTTTATTTTTAATTAGATTCGTCGGTTTAAACTTTGTGCGAATCCCAATATTTTTGAGGTTTCTTCAAATTGCCTCTGATATACCATCTTTGTATGGTATTGTGACTGTTTTTTGCATTCTGCCGTCTTGTTGTCGAGTAACGTTTTGCATAGGACGTTTATTTCTCTACACTGGTCCTCTGTTGTTGTTGTAAGTCTATGTATTCTATCTGCAAGATCTTGTATTAATCCTCGTTTTACCGCAAGTGGATGAGCTGAGTGATAACCAAGGAATCTCCCAGAGTGTGTAGTTTTTCTATATAGCGTCGTTTTTATGCTACCATCTCTTTGTATTTTGCAGTCTAACATAGGCAGTTCCCCGATTTCATTCTCTATTTCCATAGTGAATTTTATTGAGTCGACATGGCTGTTTATGTGTGAGAAGAATTTCTCAGCCTCGCTTTTTTATTATTACTAACGTGTCATGTACATATCTCCACCGACATTTTATTGGTGACCTGAATGGTTTAAGTGCATTCTCCTCCCGAAAATCCATGAATATGTCAGCTATTATTGGTGAGAATGGCGATCCCATAGCTACTCCTTCATTTTGTTGCTATATTTATCCTTCAAATGTAAAATATGTTGTTGTCAGACAGAATTCCACCCGTTTTATTATCTCTTCTAAGGATAACTGTGTTCTGTCTTTTAGGCCATTATCTTCTTTTATTCTCGTTTTCAGTGCATTCATAGCCATTTGAATGGGTATTTTAGTATAGAGACTGTTTATATCAAAGCTGACTAGTATTTCCTCTTCCTCTATTTTAGTGGTTTTTAGTCATATCATTAATTCAAACCAATCTACTATTCTAGCTTTTGAGTTGTCTCTTGTCTGTCTTCGTATTGTTGAAAGAAATCTTGACAGCATATACGTTAGTGTGTTTCTAAAGTCTACAGTCGGTCTTATTGAATATCCTTCTCTTATCTTGTCATATATCCTAGGTATATTACATGATTTTAGCATAATTTCAAACCATTTTAACTTACCAATTACTTCTTTCATCTGTCTAACTACCTTTGCTGTTTCTTTCATTGTTTTGTTTGTGATTGTTTCTGCTGATTTCGTCATCAGGGTATGCGGTCCAGATTGTGAGTGTACATTCATCTTTTCACTATATGTTGTTTTGTTAAGTAGTACTGTTGTGTTTCCTTTGTCTGCTTCAGTAATGACAATGGATTCGTCTGCTTTTATGTCTTGAAGTACTTTTAGTTCCTACTTCGTTACATTTAGCATTTCTGCTTTTTGCTTTTTTAAGGTTAATGCACATTGTGCCCATACCAGTTCTGCTATTTGCTTGTCTTGTCCTTCGAGTGCTGTTTCAATTACAGGTATAAAATCTTCAGGTTTTAATCTTTTGTTACTAATATTGAAGTTCATCCCTTTCATCAGTACGCTTTCCTCTGCTTCTGTTAGCTTTCTGTCTGACTTGTTTACAGTCCATTTTTTAAACATCTGATATTGAAAATTCGATGGTTCATAAATCGAGATTCGGCTTGATATAAATGTGTGAGTTTGTTGGCCAGTCTTTTAATGGAAAGACCGTCTGCTGAATTCATGTCAGTGAAAAGTTTGAGCAATGCGGAATAGATCAAATAAAGTATAATTATATTTCAATAATTTACACACAATGATAAGTTTCGTAATTGGTAATTTTTCGAGCAAAATTACTGCCCGTGTTCACACCACTGTTGGAATTGTTTTATATCGACGAATCTAATTAAAAATAAAATCAATCGACTGAAAGATCCCATAAAAATGATGGACAAAAACAACTTGATTTACAAAATGTCTTGTTCCGAGTGTCCCAATAAATATGTGGGTCAAACGTCCAGACCACTCAAAATAAGAGTGAATGAACATAAACGCCTAACTAAAGGTCAACCAACAGGAACGCAAGCTTACACGAATTTAGAAAGTAAATTCATCTATAGCTGCACATACATGGGACAAAACCACAATATCGATTGGAACAATGTTTGTATTCTTAAAACTAATATGAACAAATGGGAAGAGAGACTTATAACAGAATCTATATTCATTAGTAAAAAATTATATTTGTAAATGTCTACTTCTCACTCGGCGCCCAAATATTTTAGAACTATTCTGTCAAATCTTGACGACAGTTCATTAGATTCTCTATTTGTTCAGGTCACACTGGATGCATGTAACAAGGTTGACACAGCAGCACTACTGTCAACAACTTGGAATATAATTCTGAATACACAAACATGAATGAACAAAAATTGAACTATATGTATGAGTACAAAGCATGAATGTTTGAATTAAGAAACAAAACAATTTCAACAGTGGTGTGAACACGGCAGTAATTCTGCTCGAAAAGTTGCCAATAACAAAACTTATCATTGTGTGTAAACCATTGAAATATAATTATAATTTATTCGATTTATCCCACAATGCTCTACCTTTTTACTGACATTTACTCTGGATACTCCTAATTTAATTGATAATTTAAGACAATTAACAACCGATATATTTCATCCGTCATAAAGGGAAATACAACCATCGTGGCACTATAAATAATAATAATAGTGATTTAGTTTATTCCAAAAACAGTACTCGTGATACAGAATGGAATTTTCAGCATTAATCACAATACTGCATCTAATTTCCTCAAATTATAAATAAAATTAACCTCACAGAAAATTTTCCACATTCACAATAGGGTAAAAACATGCAGCATAATATATGGAAATAATAATAATGATAGCAGCTAAGGTAATGATAATAGTTCAAGTGAAAACTGCCGTGGGCTTGTTTCACACAGTATTGTCGATGCGGTATACAAATCCTTGCATGATTAAAAATATTGAGTATAATATCCTCTTTACGTGATATGGTGAAGGAAAAAACAAAGATTACAGCAGTCACAGAGATAAGTTGGTGTTTGCAGTTATGGAAGTAAAAACAGAGAATCAACGGGACCATAAATATAATAGAAATAATAAAAGTAAAACTTGAAGGTATATAAAGATGGATGGAAGAGATTGTTTATTTACTAGATGAAAAAAGGTTAGTTAATTCTTGCCTGACGCTATTTTCATCAAATAAAATACGTGCCAAGTATGGTATCATAGAATTTTTATACTTAGACATGCAAGCATACAGTTTTCTGAAGTTACTTCTTGTTCTACCTGAGGAGATGCAAGGTGAAAGCTGAGGGTGAAGTGGATGCTCCAGGTCAGACAAAATCCCTCTAGCAAATTTATTGCACGAAGTCAAGCGCCTATCGACAACGACGTTAACTATGTAGTCCACTGGGACAGCACTCATCCTACTGACAGTCTTCAGCATTCTACGAATTGTGACATAGTCCTTTTCAAGCAAACCAGGAAAGAATAAGGGTGAACAATAAGGAAGAATAGGTAGGATGCAGGAGTTTGTGAACTGTAAGAGTAGGGGTTGAGTTATACCCGAGTGCCTTAACTTCTTAATGTAAAATGTCAGGCGGAATATTTTAATGGAGATCACTGAGACATGGGAAGACCAGGAGAGACCAGAAGAGAGAATAAGTCCAAGATACTTAATTTCTGATTTAATTCCTGTATCACTGTCATCAATCTTACAACTTAAAAGAGAAGTATTTAAGGCTTTGAAGAAAGTATGTGTATCTGAACGTTATTTATTAAATAAAATCTTTTAATAATCGCCAGAAGTTATGAAACGTTTGAAAACTGAAGTAAAACGCGATACAAAGACGTCTGTGAAATGTATTGTGAAACACATAAATGAATATTTTCTGGCTGTAAGAAGAATTTTATTTTTTTGTAAAATTAGATTTATAGTTAAAGTGATCATTTTTAGTGAAACATACAATAAGTAGGTGGAGAGGGAGAGAGTTTGATTACTGAATCCTGCTTCATTGAGTCTACAACCAACACAACACTTGCAACAGGAGTGACTCAATGCAAATACCAGAGATATGCATGGGAGATAGTATTACCACCAGTCAGTCAGTCAAATCAGAGAAGGATAATAAATAATCTTAAAATTCTATTTCAATTCAATTCACGTACATGATAATATTCTAACCAGTTACTTATTTTGACTATAAAATCACTCGTCTTATTTCCCATCTCATTGTATCTGACCAATAACACTCATATTATTATTTCTGAATGTACTTTATCCTATAATGATTTGTATTCAAATATCTAATCACCAATTCCACTCATATATATAAATGAAGTAGAAAGTTGTGTGAGTGAGTGACTTGATATGATTATGAGTGGCAATAGTTTGCGGTCGAAACGTGGTGGCATCAGTTAATATCACTGTATAACATCTCTGTGTGATTTATCAAAATAAAATCTTATGTATAATGGAATAAAGTTTTCATCAGGAAAATTTATAATTTCGTAGGCTGTGGGTATATCTGATATTTTGACTGAGTCGCAATACTAAAGTGTGATACTACTAGTGTAGATGATTATGAATCACAAACTGATTGGAAATATTAATAATTAAATAAGGGTCAACACAAAGTTCAACAGACATGAGTTAACGCTTTCGGTAGACTTTGTCAACCATGCAGATAATGTTGAAGGGTGCGTCGAAAACTGCGTGGACAATATACGCTACATGTTGCAATATTGATTAGCTATTGGACCTATACTCGCCTTTACTCAGTAAAGCTAAGAGGTGTCATGGAACGCAGCAGGATATATCTCACGACGAACACTTTGTGTATCTAGCTCCAGAAGAGAAAATAAATATATTTAAATGCATATGGAGTTAGACAATTGAGGTTATATTTCTTTATTATTAAGATACACCAGAGGAAAGTGTGAATAAGTTATGCATAGAGTGGCAGTGAAAAGTGTTTTACTTGATCACCTCGTTATGTGGTTTTCACCTGAAATGTCACTTAAATTTTAAGTTTAGGTGCAGCACGTTCCTATTCAATTCTCTGTTTCTTTCGTGAAATTTACCACATTGGTTATCCTGTGTTGAGAGCTGTCTGTTAGCCAAAATTGTAAACAACAATTTCCGTCAACCTTTACGTTCCGAATCGGGGTCATGAGAAAAAACAAGAACATAGCCTAACCTTGAGGAACTCAACAGCCAATCACAACAGACGTAACGTGTGCAAATACGATTCGCAGATATATGATAACTTTCTAAGAAATGGTCACAAGTAGTACAGAATAACCTTCATCAAGAAAACAACCACTCAGAAAACATTGCTTCTCTGCTAATAATAACGGATAATAATTTACATAAAAACCTACAAATATCTTCTATAGTCGGTTTGTAAGGATCAGTTTTGTTTTCACGAGTTGGTCATGGATTGGTATCAGTTAGAGAACCATCGAAAACCAAACAGGAAGTACTGGACAGCTGTTTTGTCCTAGTTTGAAAATCATCCGCAGTACGCACACACTGAGATTCGAACCCAGGACCTTCCGGTTACAAGGCAAGCTCGTAAACCATTCAGCCACTGAGACCCGATTCAATGGCCAGTGCATGAATTCTAACTTCTACCAATTCGTGATTTAGCACGACCTTAACCAATGTCGTCGGAAAGACATCCATCCTCACACTTGACTGGATGGACCTCACTGCTTCTGGATTCGAACCCCAGGGGGTGCGTACTGCGGATGATTTTCAAACGAGGATGAAACAGTTGTCCAGTACTCCCTGGTTTTCAATGATCCTCCAAGTGATATCAATCGGTGATCAACTCTTAAAAAACTATAAATATCTCTTGATTTTCTCAATAAACTATCTGTTATCTGGCCCTTGTCTTCTTTCGTTACAATCCATTTTCTATGAAATTTTCTCTCAGTAGTCTAATTTCTTTATCAACACTATCTTCACTACGAATTTTTCTGACCCCTCTCGGTGAAAATTCCATTTTCTGTCAAAGAAATTTTCGTTTTTCCTTTTCAAAACGATTCAGCATTACTTAGCAAACGAAGCAACTGATCTTACTCCTGTTGTAAATACAAGTAAATCCCCAATCACATAAGTAGGGACTACAGCAAATAAATTTATATAATGCATTAGAATGCATTTATACACTGCATACGCCCATATGACAACTATTCGCAAGTATTTTTCTCCATCACACGTCTATAGAAATTATAGCTCAAGACAAGGGAGATAAAGAGAAAAACTCTTCATTTACTATAACATAAACTGACTACAGAGAGTAGGCAATAATTAGCAAGTATTGCATAAAGACAGAGAGCATTTTTTCCATAATTTCTTTCTTTCTGACACGAATGATGATGTTATCTAGATAGAGGACAAATGAGAGATTTCTCTTCGTAAATTCTCACTGATTAAATCAATACAGTGCATAGTAGAAAAATTTCCAGAGAAACTAAAAATCGCCTACTTTGTTCAAGTCAACTAATGCGAAGAATTGTACAAAGTTTTGTATTTTCAAAAAAATCCTCTTTTATTATTAAACAAGTGAAAATTTCTATTTATCCTACGGGTCTTAACAGTTTACATTGCTTTTATGATTTTTATCCTGTTATGTTTTGAGTAGAATATGGAGATTTGACAGCCCACCTTTATTACAACCTCTTTTTTGAGTCCTCTTCAACTGGCAACACGACTACCTGTAGGCTCTCACTTCCCCATCACATGATCTCCCCCCTGGCACTCTCGTACCCACTTGACGCGCAATAACACTCCTCAGTGTGTGTCCAGTCCATCTCTATTCAACAGGTTTTCGGTTGAGTCGTTCTCAGAGTTCCTTAATTCTAATCTTTACTGACCTTCTAATCTTCAGAATGGGGTGAAGTCAGTTGTTGGTAAAAGTTTAAAGTAACTTGAAAATCCCCATTCAGTCATATAAAAGAAAAGAAGGCGTTCAGCGAAGACACTCTTTTCGGCGAATTCATTCACTGAGCTGTATAATCGCATTTATATATAATTTTGTTTGTGTGCGTACATTAGATTTATAAAGTTTAGATAATTACGTAATATAAGTGTTATTTGGCTTGGAAACAAACGTTAATTACATAGAAAATAAAAGAAAATTGATTAAGTGAATTGGATGACGTAATACAATTGAGTAGAATTCAGAGCAGGTCAGGTTGGCAACAGTCTTAATGAGTGTTGGTTAAAATTAAATAAGGGTGGGGGTAGAGAATAATACAGAAAACGTGTAGTTTCTGTCAGTGGAGAAGAGAGAGAGACGACATCTGTGGAGATCATTGTTTTATCCTGGTCTGCTGAGGAACCTGTAAATTCATAAATTCTCTCTTGCTTTTCTTAATTTATCTGTTTTGATGCATAGTCACTTACAGATGGTTTCAAACTGGAATCTATCCATGTCACTCATCCAATGTTATTTAATACATTAATGTTATTATTAACAATAATTCGATGATTATTATAGATGCATATATCTCTGTAGGACCTGATGAAGAAGTCATCAATAGCATATTCTTTATTCACTAATCCCTCTACTAATTGAATTGTTTAAATATTTAGGATAAATAACAAGTTTAAACTTTGAAGGAAAGGCACAATTAGACATTGAATTCATCTTCGAACTTGTCCTTATTTCCCGCATTCAACCAGTTAGCAACTTTTGTCTTTACGAGTTGATCACGGATTGATATCAGTTAGAGAATCACTGAAAACTAACCAGGGAGTACCGGACAGCTGTTTCATCCTAGTTTGGGAATCATAGGCAGGAGGAATGTCCCACCGACGACATTGGTTTGGGTCGTGCTAAATCACGAATAGGTAGAAGTGAGAATTCATGCACTGGCCTTTGAATCTGGTCCCAGTGGCTGAATGGTATACGAGCTTACCTTGTATCCAGAAGCTCCTGGGTTCGAATACACCTGTGATGGGTGCGTACTGCCGATGAATCCCAAACTAGGATGAAACAGCTGTCCAGTACTCCCTGGTTGGTTTTCAATGGTTCTCTAACTGATACCAATCCGTGATCAACTCGTGAAAATAAAACTAACCCTTACACACCAACTATAGAAAATTTTTGTCTGCCTATTTTAAAGAGTTCTTATTGGTTTCAGATATTTATTGAAAGGTGATTAATCTATGTTATTTGATAACTTTGTCTAAATCAACATCAGTTATACATATACTTCTCCGGAAAAGAACAGCTTAGGAAAGCTTCACCCAAACAAGTGAGTAATGCTGAACTTCGGTCTATAATTATATTCCGTCTAAAATAATTTAGACCAATATGAAAGTGTACTCTACTGCAGTATTTCAAAATTCCACTCTCTTACAAGGTGGTTCAACCTTATATTGTCAGACGATGAAATGTATATTTACATATATTTACATATGTTTCAGTATCCACCAACCAGAAGAAGAGGAAAATGAAATTAGATTAAATTCTTTATTCAATCATTCTAATTTATCATTTAAATAAAATTAGAAGCAGTTTGAAATTTCATCTTTTCTTAGCAGTTGCTAAATTAAACTAATTAAATAACCAGTTGTTCAATATTCAATCGTTGTTTAGTGTGCGTTACACTAAAACTTTTAGCGGGCAAGATAAAGAAAACAAAACAAAAGCCTAAATTAAACAGACCTTTATTCTAATTTGTTTGTGTTGATTAAAAAGCCATTGAAAGATTGTTATGTTTCAATTGTTTTATATTTTGTTTTATTTCTTTTGTAAACTTTCGGAAATTTATTCTTGATACATATATAGTTTCCAATTATTTTTCAATTTCTACTTTGGTAAATGTGAGTGGAGTTTACAGTGTGATATTGTAGATATCGAATAATGTTTATTTCATTGTATTTCAAAATACTACCGTGACTTTAGTTATGTTTTTGGTTTGTTTATTTGTGCCTCTTCTTATTTTTAAACGATGAAAAATTTTAATTTATGTAATGTAAGATGTGAACTTCGTCCCATATGGGACTCGTCGTCCGAACCCACAACAAATAACAACTAACACTCGTTGCATAGCAAGTGACTGTAGTGGCCCAAGTAGTTTAGTGGATGATGCCATGGATTTTGAAACGATGGGTACTGTATTCAAGTTTCAGTAAAACACTATCACCCACTTTAGATTACCGGCACATCCAGATGAAGAGTCTCAAATGAGGCGAAACGCTCATTCTAGGATATTATTCCTCAGACTTTGTCGAAGTATCCATACTAGTTGCTTGGATGTCAGCAGAGGCCGGACATTTCGATCCAAACAGCCGCTTCTCTGTTGTCTAATTTGCTGATTATCAGCTTGTGTTCACTCCTCCTTATACAATTTTAACAGATCAAAGCAAGAACAACAGTGACGGCTTGTGCAGAATAATATACTATCATCATTGTTTATTTCGTTGGCTTCTCATCGGCTGCCGCTAACAGCCTAAATAAATTATGAGGTTTATGTACAAGAAGTTATAACATACTTGCAAATTTTACATGATGTCAGATGACAGAAAGTTCCGCAATTAGTGAACAGTGCTCAAAAAATTGCGCTTATATAGTTTTTACACAGGCAGTTCCAATTCCAACAAAATAAATGTATGCATACAATGGTAAAGGAGTTATGTAATAAAGACGAGAGATGCATAAGATGATGTGTGACTAATAAATTAGGTAAAAATGTACTGAGTTCAACTCAAATCACAGAAACAAGAGACAAGGAAAATTGCACTATATCAAAGGAAAGTGAGGTAGAAGCCACAGATTACGTAATCAAATCAAAGAGAGAATAAGGACATCCAGATACCAGGTTGGCAAGGAAAGACTAAAAACTGCTTCTTTTCGAACACACAAATCTGGTTTCAAGCGTCTGATAGAAATTGCTTCGGCAAACTTGAGGAGAATTGAGATCCTTTGTCTGTTGAAAATTTTAAAGGATTTCGCGATTTCCACCTCATGACCCGTATCGAGGAGATGTCTGGTAATAGCGCTATTATAAGAGTTTTTCCCTTGAGACGTAGGCTTTTCGGTACATGTTCAGAAAATCGGAGGTGTGCCCTTCTTTCTGCTCTCTCAATGTAACTGCTCCTGAAGATACACGCAAATTTGTATACACAGTTGGAGTTAACATGAGGAGGGTAGCATATTATTCTGCGCAAACCAATGTTGTTCTTGCTTTATCCAAATTCATCAAGGGGAATAAATGCGGGAAGTTTAACAGATCATGCATCACTGTTTAAAACACTAACTGTATTCCTGTTCGAAGAGTTTCTCCAAAATTAACTAAATGTCAATTCCACCATCATGGTTCACAGAAAAACATAGAAGTGTATGAAGATATACCTGCTTTTAGTGACAGATTTTATTTAGTTAGTAAGATTTCCGGAATTACATTTTCTGTGATGGATAAAGACTTAGGAATGCTATCTCCGTCACTTCATTATCTTAGAGGAACTTTAGTATACAACCGAAAAATAACACACACCTGTTTTATTCTTTTCTGCATTTATTATTTTATTCATTTGCGTTCCTAGTGGAACATTGAGCTTCGACAATGAGCTTTAAAGTTTCAGTAGCAGTTGTGTTTCATCGCGTGGGATGGGGTTGCTTACGTTACGTCAAACCCTCCCTTTTTACCAGGCTTACTGCCAGCAAGAGATGTTAAGGAGTGTGTTGGATGGGAATCGAACCCAGGGCCACTTTACCACCAATGTGATATGCATATATTGTCCGCCTTCGGGAAATTGAATGACACTAAGTAGATACTTGACTAGGACAGTAGGCACTAACATTTGTTCTCATATTTCATTTTACTGCATTTAGCTTGCCTAATTGTGAAATATTTCAAATGCAAATGTGAACACATCTTCACCACTTTACAAAGCCTAATCATTTCTGAGTAATGTTTGTGGAAGATTTTCGAAATCTGGGGCAGGTGCGTACTGTCGATGACTCCCAAACTAGGATGAAACAGCTGTCCAGTACTCGATGCTGGCTTTCAATGGTTCTCTAACTAATATCACTACGTGATCACCTCTTAAAAATAAAACTAACCCTTACTAACCTACTATAGAAAATTAATCTGATGCTCACTGGTGACTAGATACAGGATGAAGTTTCATGGAGTTCTAGTGCAGTCCAACCATTCTGGAGCCAGGATGCAGTTCTGGCAGATGGCATTGTTTTTCAGTTGTGCTAAAATCACAAACTGGTAGAAGTTAGAATTCATGGGCCATTGAATCGGGTCCTGGTGGCTGAATGATACACAAACCTGCCTTGTAACTGAAGGGTCCTGGGTTTGAAACCCAGTAGGTGTCCACTACCGACGATTCCCAAACCAGGACAAAACAGTTGTCCAATACTCCTGTGCTGGTCTACAATGGCTTGCTAACTGATGTCAATCCGTGGTCTGACATGAGAAGCAAGTATGTTTGAAATAATTTTAGTAAATTTAAGTTTCATGCTTGAACTTTAATTGTAATAGAATTCAGTTCAAGCTGTAGATTTATCATAAACTTAATGTGTGTAAATAGTTTATCCTTCAAATTTCCTTTGCTTGAAGTTTATCTCTTATACCTCGTTCTTTGCAAACCTACCAGCCTTGTCTTTTAATTTTAAACTTCTCTCAGTTTTTGGAATCATATTACATCGTGCAAATTCGTCGCTTGGTCTTTCTAAACTTCAGAGATCCATTGGAAAACCTGACAGTGCTAGACAGCTATTTCATCCTAGTTTGAGACTCTTCAACAGTGCACACATCCAAAGGCGAACCTTCAGACCATTCAGACACTGAGACCCGATCCAATAGCCCATTGATTTCAGCGCTCCATGGTTTTCCAGTGGTTCCTTAACTGATGTCAGTTCGTGATGAGACTTAAATCAAAGAAAATCTTTGCAAACCTACATTTGACAAAAAATAATTGTCTCTTTTGAACCTTATGAGTCCGAATAAAAGTAGAATCTCCGTCATGCTATTACTGAATATATTTCATTTTTTGTTATCAAATAAAAGCGTTATCTGCATAATTATATGGCTAGTAAACGAGTTCATAGCGTTGGTGGCATAGCGGTTAGGACGCTCGCCGACCATGTGCATGGTCCGGGGATCGATCCCCGACTGACGCACTCCTTTACCTCGCTAAGCCAGATATAATGCTGGTGGAGAGGAAAGGTTGGGCATGAGGCTAGCAACCGCATTCTGTAAAATAAACTGCTACAGAAACTTCAAGCCACTAGCTTGAAGCCTTATGTTCCACTGGGGAACGTGAAGGAAAAAAAGAAGAGTTCATGTATAGGGTAGCTCTTCGTTGTAAGTTTTTGATTCCCAAATCTGAAGAAGTTAAAACGCAAGTTCAGTTATTAATACACCTTAAACTCAGCAATATTGTTATTCATTATTAGTAGAATTTATTGTTCACGTATAAAATACTGAAAGATTTTAATTATAAGTTGGAATATACTACCAAATGGAAACGGCCCAGATAAGCTGAGTATCCAAAGAGAGACGAAAAGCTTACACAGAGGATAGTAAACCCAGTAAAAATAAAACACAAAGGTCCATATATAAAAATAAAGACAAAGAGGAACACGTTTGCTGGATATTTATTAGTAGATTTTAACACTAAGCGGGCAATTATAGTCTTTTATGTATCGTTCACTCATTGTTTATGCGAATGCTGGGATAATTGATATGATTATGAGCAATAGTTTGTGCTCGAAACGTCATCATTTAATATTATTATATAACACAATTGTGTGATTTATCATGACAAAATCTTATCTATAATGGAGTTATACTACCCTGGCGCCTAGACGGAAGCAAATGGCTGTCTTGAAAGACCACCCCAAGACTTTTATTTGAAGGTAGACCCACAAGTCAGTGCAGCAGCGTCAGGAGCTGCATTTTCATGATAACAAGTGACCATGGCAGGTTAATATACCATTTGATCAATTAGGATCCTGGAGCCTGTTTACGCCGTAGATTTGTAACCAGGGGTTTCCATCTCCCGTAGGTAGACACCGATGTCCACCAACCCAGAGGTATCCATCCGCCATTCCTCTTTTCTTAGGAACAGCCCATGCTGCGTGAAGCTATCGGATAGGACTTAACTAGCAGATGCTACGAAGCGTGACCACATGAGAAAATGTAGAAAGGAACACGAGAGTCTACTCACCTTCAGCCACACCACGGTTGATGATGGCCTCAGCGTTTGTAGTTACGGCATGGAATTCGCTCTAAGTGCAAAGTAATGTCGCAAGATTGGCAGGAGCTTGTACCTGCACTAACTCTTGCAGGTGAATCTCTTGAGGTTGTCGATAAATTCGGGTATCAGGGTAGTTGAGTGAGTGCTAGCTGAGGTTTAACGCATGCAATATACAAACCTTATCATGAAGTTGAGGGTGGGATACGTCAACTGGACTCACCTCTGTTGCCATCACGACTTTAGTCTGGCTGTCAAAAGCTGCATTCACGGTGATTCAGTGAGCACTATCTTGCTCTACGCCTGCTAAACCTAGCTTCCAGGAGATGAGGATGTGCAACGAATCTGCGTATTCGATCATCTCTGTCCCCGTAAAACTGCTTGCATTCAATAGCGTCATCGTGTGATTAGTTCCAAGGTCTGGTGACGTGTGTTTGGACACGGTGGAGATCACCACTCCTTGAGTGTCGTCATCTGAAAACACCGGCTCTGGTGGTTTTGACATGTACTACAAATGTCATCACTGAGGCTTCCGAACCGGCTTCGATCCACTAGCATTTGACTTGACGTCATGGGATGAAGGATAGGGGTGTTAGGATTGGGTTGCTTAATACATCAAGACTACCTGATTGCGGTCCGAGAGATAGTTCAAGTGGCTGGCTAGAAACTATCTGACGAGTGGCCAAGAAACGCAATCAACAGTGAGCGGATCACAACTTCCTTTTTTCTCCCCTTTCTGAAAGCAACATAAGGTGACGAATGGTAAATGATCTCGACATATATGTTTACTTACCTGCTAGATGACGTCCTTTATTGATTCTTTCCGTAATTTCTCTACATACTGTTATTTTATTATTGTTGTGTGACGCATCTCCTGGTACCAAGTTTGTGTTGTAAACACAATATGCTACTAACTAATTGTATTAAGTAGGTCACATAATGTGATCCGAATATTTTTGGGTACTGTGTGCGTTGCAAGCATAGAAAAATATCCAAATTCTAAGACAATAAACGAAAGCCAACAAATTAGTTTCTTCCAGGTTGAACAAGTCTAATATGTGGCGCTATCTGTAAATATCCTAAGGGTGATATATAGAAGGTGACTAAATGGCCACTACGGAATTACACAAGTTCACAACAAATTCTTATGTCCTGAATGACATCATCACACTACTGCATTGCAACTTTACAGTTATAGTGTGATATTTTTACACAAACCAAGTGTGTTTTTTGTTTTAAATATTTAATCCTCTGAATAGAGAGAAAAAAAGAGAGGAGAATCAAATGGTCACTTGTATTTAGAAATAAACATGCAAATGTACACAGTTGCTACAAATTCCCATTTTATCCTTTTAATCCCATTTAACAAACAACTTTTTGACACTGTAACACTGTCAACACAACCCTTAACTTAACCGGATTGACTTTCGTTTTATTTTCTAACATAATCCAGTCTCTAGATGGGGATTAACCACTATCTAACTAAATAGTATAAGAGTTAGATTATTTGACTTTCTTTACGTCTGGCTGAGGTCATTTATCCACCAGGTTTTTGGGAAATGTTTCTTACTGTTAGTGATTATTAAACCAAAATGGTGAAGCTGAGGTTATTCTAAGCTGGTTATTATTAGCTTAGCTTGGATATAATTTAGCTTAAATGGATGTTTGGTTCACTTCATTATTTGTCTGAGATTTAGGAAATATTTAAACTTGAATAGTAATGATAACAACAATAATAACCATCAATTCCGCTATCCAATTTCTAGAGAAAATCAGAGCCATTCAGATAGACGACCAAGAAATAATGATATCCTTCGACGTCACAGCATTAAATACCCCAGTTTGTACTCATGCCTACTTTTTTAAAATAGGTTTTAACCTTCCGCCATGGATTTTAGAGACCTTTCCAATGTGTTAGGAATAGCCTAGTAATGGACTACACCAATTTATGAGAGATTTAAAATGGGTATTTGGAATAATCAAGACGAGTCTTTTTCCAAAAAATGTCGTGCCAGCCGTTTGGAAGGACATTAAAATTGTACCTATTCCTAAGTCGTCTAATGCGAAATGTTTTAAATTTAGACCCATTGCTATTACTTCCCCTTTTCTAAAAGCTATGGAAAAGTTGTTCACACTTAATCTTCAACCTTCACTTAAAGCCTTTAACAATCCCAAACAATTCGCCTACAAACACAGTAGAAGTACTTTAGATGCAGCTGCAGTCTTGTATCATAACACTGTCTCCAGCTTAGACAAGGGGGCTAAATTTGTTCGCTTCACCTTTCTAGATTATACATCTGCTTTTGACTCAGTACCTAGGGACATTTTACTAAACAAGCTTGCTGAAACTCTAACTGACTGTTGGGTTGTCAAATGGCCCCATTCTTATTTCTCAGGAAGAAAGCAATACACTGTATGTCAGGGAAAGTTGTCCACTTCATTGCTTACTGAGGCTGGTGTTCCTCAAGGCGCTGTCCTTTCTCCTTTTCTGTTTTCTTTCTTCTTGCATGACTTGCCTCACTCCGATCAAATGAACTTTGTTAAGTATGCCGATGATCTAACTATTTCAATGTCTGTTAACTCTCAACTTGACTGTATTAAGATTAACAACTTTCTATCAGGAATTAGCAAATGGTCTTCGTCTAACGGCCTTAAACTTAATCCTTCCAAATGTCAGACTGTTAATTTCAGTTTCCGATGTAAACGAAAGTTAAAAGTAGCCGTTGGTTCCTATGGCCCTTGCAAAATCGATGATACTGATATAGAAACCAAGTCTGAAATTAAGTATCTTGGTTTAATTCTCTCTTCTGACCTATCCTGGTCCTCTCATGTCTTAGCGATTTCTAAAAGAATATTTCGGTTGACATTTTACATTAAGAAGTTAAGGCATTCAGGCATAACTCAACCACTCCTCTTACAGTTTATCAACTCGTGTGTTTTACCTATTCTTCTTTATTGTTCACCGTTATTCTTTCCTGGATTGCTTAAAATGGACTATGTCATACTTCGTGGAACTCTGAATACTGTCAGTAGGACGAGTGGTATCCCATTGGGCCATATCGTTGACATTGTCACTGATAGGCACTTGATGTCATGCAACAAATTCGCTAAAGGAATTTTGTCAGATTCTGAGCACCCACTCTACCCGCAGCTCCAACCTTATGTCTCCTCAGGTAAAACAAGGAGTCTTTTCAGAAGAATTTATGCCTGTACGTTAAAGTATAAAAATTCCACTATACCATATTTAGCAGGTACTTTATGTGATGAAAATAGTGTCAGGCATGAACTAACTAACTTTCTTTGCACTTCTAAATAAACCATTTCCTTTACCCTTAAAGCATCATTCTTTATTGTTATTATATTTCTTATATTTATAATCCTCTCAATTTTTTCGTTTTGTTTATTATTTTTTCATAAGTGTGGACATCATTTTAAGCTGTATTATGACTGTGAATTTTGTATTTCCCCTCACTGTAATATATCAACAGAACATTAGACCCAATAATCTATAACATGCTAAAGTTTCCAAACTGAATCGACAATACCGTTTGAAACAAACTCACTGTTATTATTTATTATTATTTCTAATAATTATGTCGTAAATGTGAACAAATTCCTCCGATTAATTTTGTTTTAATTTTATATATATTTTGAGTAAATCAGATGCAATATTGTGACAAATGCTGAGAATTCCATTCGGTATTATAAGTACTGTTTTTGGAATAAAGTAAATTATTATTGTTAGTAGTAGTAGGGCTTACCGAAACCTCTTCTGTCGAAATTGTCCACTAGACGTTCAACAACATATTTTCCTACATTCAGCTGCTAATCAAGATCTCTAGTTTGAGGGTGAAGTTGAGTGTGAAGCTGATGAGTGTGATGTGGAAGTTCTGCAGAATATCCGGTGTTTTGTACTAAAAGTAGTTATTATGAAGGTGAATTTCTAGCTTTGATGGAAGTAACCTTCATGTCAAGATGTTAATATTTAACGCTAAATGGCAAAATTAAACAGTTTTCTCACTAAGTTGTTAAAGTATCACTGTGGGACTGCAGGAATTTATTACGCGCGAAATGCATTCCGTTTCTAATATTTAAGTTCCATTGTCCCACAGACTGTTGACCATTCAGACGTATGCCTAAAATACTAGAATGCATAACAAAATTATATTATAATCTGACATTCAGTATAGAAACCATTCTGCCTTTCAATACTGGCATGATGGAAGCGGAATGAAATGAAATCAAAGTGGTTCGGACATGAATGGAATATTCTCACACTGGGTTATAAGAAAAAGACATACAAGCGAACAGTATTGTTGTTTTCAATTAGATCTTCTTCAGGCTTTACTCTAATTTAGATAGATTTATATATAAAATGTTTTTAACCAGTGACGGTGATTTTGTGGATCAAATAATAATGATGTGGTAAATGTGTTGAATGTAGTTTATAACGATGATTATAATGATAACAAAAATAATGATAATAAGGTTTATGCAAGTGGCGATAAGAATAACGAAGGTAGTAATATATATGTGTATATGTAGACGATTCAGTAAATGAATAAATTAGGTCAAATCTTAAAAGTTACGTAATACTAAAGGTGAAGTGGACAGATAATCAGAGTTTTAATAACTATCATAAAAGTACGAAGGAAATGGAAAATAAGAAAGGGTGGGAGGGTTTTGATTAGAATTCACCTAGGGCAAGGGTGAGACAAAGGTAGAACAAACTTCTTTTGTATGCAAAGACTAGGATTGTTCTCTCGAATTACCATAGCTTCGGCTATCTATAAAAGGCGGGTTCGAAAGGCTCGATGGAATGCGATATATGTAACTTTAAAGGCACTACTTCTGTCCACTTGGTGACCGCTTATCAATCAAATGAGTCAAAATAGAACTTCTTATAGATTTAATTTGGCCTTTTCCGAACCATGAAGGAAGATGCTCATTATTGCGTTTGTTAAGCTGTCTAGTTGTTCGCCCTATATAGCTCTCTCCACAGGAGCTGCTAAATTTGTAGATACACATAGAAGTAGCACAGCTAGGTAGCTTGTCTTTCGCTTGAGCAATCATAATTGGTGGGCTGGAAAATGACAAACAAAGGGTGGCGGCAGTATAAGTCCGTTTTATCGCTCTCGATAATCTCAGATGTAAGATTTCGCTAGCCACGTCCCCATTAAATTGCAATTTCATGAACAGTTGTTTCTTTTTAACTGTGTTGTCAGTTTCTCTTTATTGTACCTGGTGTTCATGTGTCTCCTTACAAATCTACTAGGAAAACCCATTTGGACCAGCATATTTTGGATGTATCCTATTATTATTATTATTTGATCCACAAAATCACCGTCATTGGTTAAAATTTTTATATATGAATATATGTAAATTAGAGCAAAGCCTGAAGAAGATCCAATTGAAAACAACAGCAATATTGCTCGCTTATATGTCTTGTTGTAATATTGTAAGAAAAAGACGTAAACAACGAAGAAAATTTCCTTTTTGACGAATCATTTTCATGATCTATACAATCGTATTTATATTTAACCAAAAAATAAACAGATACTGGTTACTTTGTTATAGAAAATGTTATACAAAATGTTTTTGGTGTGATCTAGAATGAGATGACTAAGTGAATATTAGAAGAATAGGGTAGAAGTTGAGATGCACTAATAAGTGTGAAAAATGACTAACCACTATGAATTGCAAAAGGTTGACAAACACCAGAAAGATGGTAGTAGAGTGTTTATATAAAATCTGTAATATTATTAATATTAAGAACACAGTATTCAGCGAAGAGACTCTTTTCAACGAATTTATTATCAAGCTGTACAATCGTATATATATGGTTTTTTTTAAAAGAAATTGTATCCGGTGAGGGAATGAGGTCAAAGGTGTGAATACATGAAATAATAATAGTATGAAATGCAATTAAAATATTTGTGATTATAATCATAGTTTAATGTCAAGTGGCAAAGTAATTAATGTCGTATATAGAATAATACATAAGGTGTATAGATTTTGGAAAGGGGTACATAATTATAATATTAGTGTACGAATATAAAATGTTACATAACATGTTGTGAAATTAGATAAGATAGAATTCAATATTGTAAAAATAAAAATATAAAACTTAATAATTTTGGGCTTAAAATGTCAAGTGGGTCAAGTGGAAATGATTCAGAGTGAGAATAGTAATAATAATAATGATAATAATATTAATAATAATCGTAGTAATAAGGGAAGAGTACATAGAATAACTAAATAAACAAAATAAATAAATGTCTGTCCCTCTACGGCCAAGGCAGAAGTAGGGATTGTACATACTTCTTTTGTACACAAAGGTCTGGCTTAAAGTCATGAATTGCCAAGGCCTCAGCTGTCTTTAGAAGTCTGTAACGAAGAAAACGCGGAAAGTTAGCATGGATTCTATATATGATCTTAAAATCATGGTCAGGGTTGACAGAGTGACCTCACCGGATATAATTTCTTAAAAAAGACCCATATATATACGATTGTACAGCTTGATAATAAATTCATTGAAAAGAGTCTCTTCGCTGAATATTGTGTTCTTAATGCTACAATGGGAATTATTAAATTATATTATTAATAAACAGTAAAACAGAGATTGCAAAATAATGAAAGCAACAGTGAAACTAAACAATGAAATGAAACAAAATTATGGTAAGAACGTTACTCTGTTCACAGTATGGTTAGTGAATATATGCAGTGCTTTTGAACACACAGGTATTCTTTCAGGCACCTGAATAGGCACTGATTCAACTATGTATAGAATGTATGTTTGAAGTTCTTCTTCCTTAAGATATTGAGGAACTCTGTGTAGCGCCATGAATTAGTCATGCGAAAGTGCCCAATATCCACAGTTGACGTGTTAGAGAATAGAACTACTGGTATTCTTCTGTTCTCGCCTGGCTAGCCAGGCTGAACAGTGTTCCAGAATACTTTTGCTAAATTGATGTTGTGTACGGTCGATATGATTTGCTCCACGGGAACAAGTAAGCCGATAAACACACACACACACACACAAAAGTGACCAAAAGTGAAATCTTATCCTTAACGCTTGACTGGATTAACTGTCCACTGAAGAGTGTTATTCGTAAGATAGCTGCTTGAAATATCTTCTTCAAACATTTAGCGAGGCTATTTCTAAGAATTTCTGCTTCACTGTCACCTTTGAATTCTAATTTCATAACGAGAGTTTTCCTAGTAACAGCTGCAAATTTTGTCGATATGTTGAGTTAAAAAGTGAATACCTCAGAAAACAGTAAAAAAAGACAAAATTCAACTCACATATACTTAAACCTTTTCAATAATTCATCTTTTACCGAAAGAGCATATTGCTCTTATTGATATGTCAAATTCGGCAAGTACTCACTATCCTCATACATCACTGTCATTTCAAGCAGCCTTCGTTTATAGGCACATAATTATCTTTGAGCAACTAAATATTATTTAATATTCGTACCTATCATGACATAAGAGAAATGAATAACCAGTTTTACCTGGTTAGTTAGTATAGTCATCACATTAAACAGTTTGATAACACCTCGTCGAGGTAAGTAAACACTATTTACTTTTGGATTATAATTGACTACTTACATTTTGGGTACTGTTTAATGCTGTAAAGGAGAATGCGTTTTTAGAGACGTGGCTAATTCACTCGATTTGTCTACCTGTCGCCAAAAGGTGCAAGGTTTGATTCACAACCCATTTAATTCAGCCTGGACAACTGGTTAGTACCTCACTAAAAGAAAATCATGCGCATAGCCTGATACGTGGCGAATCTGTTTGGATCAATAGAGTTCTGATTATTTAAATGATTGGAATCTTGAAGACTAGCCACTTCAAATTGTATCAACCAATTCAACTGCGCTTGTGGAGCGAGTTATATTGGCCGTTGCTCTAGGAACTTGATTTTTCGCGCTCACTCGAGAACATCTCCCAGTATGGCTAAGTAAAGGTGTAGTGAAAACCATCAACAGTTCGATAATTAGACTATCTGGTCCAAACCGGCCACAAAGCCAGCCACCATTGAAGAATCCTTCTCTATCATCTACTGGCTGCCAAATAAATTGCCAAAAGCATCGAAGTACCACATGCTCCAAACAGCAGAAGCTATCGCAATTCGCGTGAAACAACCAGTGCTTTGTGTACAAAAGAAGCAAGTCCAACCACTACTACTGCCCTGGTCTTCAGTAGAGACTATAAATTCATGAATTTGTAATATTATCTTACTTAATTTGTCTGACATTCAGGTTATTTTATGTTGATGCTATTGAGCTGTTATCTATTGATATTATTGATTCGATGTTATTTAAGCAACATTAATGTTGTTCATAACACTAATTCATTCATTCACTATAATGTATATATAACTGTAGAGCCTGATGATGAAGTTATCGAAAAGAGTACTCTTTGTTCCGTATCCATTCTTTTGAAAATTTTAACGGGCATTTTTAATCAGTTAAAATGATTGGCAAATGTTTCTTGGTACTCACCTTCTGATTCTCCATCCTCATTATCCTCTCCTGAATTCTAATGACGAGTGCTTAAGAAACACAATTAATTAGAGTAATTTGAAATAATTGATAATTAGCTGATGTTTTCATGATAACGTCTAAGTGAAATCGTCTCAGAAACTATTTCTACTAATTAGTGAAACCAGGAACAAGTGAAAATTAATGTAACAAAAGTTTGAAAGCAATGTTGAAGCAAAATTACAAGATGAATCTTACAAGGATAACACTATATAATGAGATAGGATAATTAATGCCTAGATGATGAGACTACATGTGAAGAAAATAAACATAATAAAATTGCCTCAATCAACAAAACAGAATTTCAGTGTTTGTAATACCTGGTATAAGTTGAAAAGAATGAACAATACATTTCAGTGAGTTTAGGTTAAGGAATACTAGGTTTGAATCTTGATTCGAATATAAATATCAGAATGCATGTTCATTTACAAGTTGTCCTGAGTTCGTGTCCCAACTGGGCCCCCAGTAGGTCGGTGGTTCAGCGGTAGAATACTCGCGGACCACGAACATGGACCTGGGTACACTTCCCGGCTAACACACTCCTACACCTTCCTAAGCTGGTAGTAAGACCGGCAAAGAAGGAAGGATGCACGTTAGGCTAGCAACTCTACCTCGTAAAAATAAAAAATAAATACCAGTGCATCTGAAATTTCAAATCTAAACCTTGAAATCCCATGTTCCATTCGCAACGCAAAGGAATAAGAGAAGAATCTTCGTTAACATGTGAAGCGTAAAAGAGGATTAAATATGACGAAAATATTCATTCAGACATCTATAAAACACAAAATAATTGAGCAAAGAATATCCTTTTCGATAATTTCCTCTTCTCGCTCTACAATTATGTATTATGTTTATATACATAGAATATTCTAGAAAACTAGTCAATAACAATATTAGTGTTTTTTAAAAAATAATATCGATTTGTTAAGTAAGATTAGTGGAATTACAGTTCATTAAAGATGCTTAAATTATAATAATAATAAAGATATAGTAGCAAATAGAATATCAACTAAAATTAGGAAATTTACACAAAACCGCTCCTCTTTTGCGTTCAGGAGTGAGAGATAAACTGCCTAATTTCTCCTCTTCCATGTGTATCTACCAATTTAACTGCTCCTGTGGCGTATTTCTCATCGGATTTCCGAACATCACCCTTCGTGGTTAAGTAAAGGACAAACAAAATCTATTCGCAGCGGTATTCTATCTCATCTTGTTGATACAGAACACAAGATTGATGTTAACCCGCTTTCAGAGTCATTTACCGCATACCAACAAATCTTAATTTTGCTTTAAGAGTTCGATTACTAAATATTGCTGAGGCTGTTGGAATCCACATTAAGAAGCCTAATTTATGCGTTCAAAAGAAGCTAATTCAGTCGTTATCCTTACCTTGGCCATCTAGGTTTGAATGATACTCAATTTTTGTAGAAATTTCCTTAATTTTAGTTGATACTCTACATGCTCCTATATCCTTATTATTATTATTATAATTTAAGCATCTTTAATGAACTGTAATTCCACTAATCTTACTTTACAAATCGATATTGTTTAAAAACACTAATATTGTTATTGACTACTATTCTAGAATATTCTATGTACATGAACATATATATGTGTATCTAATTGTAGAGCCAGAAGAGGAAATTATCGAAAAGGATATTCTCTGCTCAACTATTTTTTTTTATAGATTAAATATGAGTCTATAGATTGGTTCACAATAGCCATTTAATTTATTTTGTTATCAGTTCTCCAAAAATAGAAAGAATATATTTGATGCGCTTTTCGACTACTAAGTTACACTTACATAGTTAACTAAAACTCATATTTTTGTGGAATATCTTGACAAAATTTTGCAAAAGCACTACTGCAGCTATTTGCCTTTGAAACACTGAATCATTGGATATAATACTGTTGATCGATAATACCTATAACTATCTATTTGCCACTCTGTGCTTGTTTAACACTAACTAATATCTATAATTGTATATATTGATGGATTTACATGTTCAAGTTGGCTCAAGTCAGTGAGTCTATGATTTTGGTATCATTTTGGTTAACTGTACTTGACTGTGATATTATTATTGTTGTTGTCACTTGTTACCCTTCTTGTTGTGAATTATTTTCCTGTGCTGGTGTTGTTCTGATTGTTTTATTCCTTGTTTTCCTGGTTATAAGGGGAGCAACCCACAAGGTCGCTTCTCTGCAAACTATATTTTAATGTAACAATCTCCTTCTCAGGCGTGAGGCTAGCAACCCCACCCTGAAAACAAAGTTGCTACAGAAACTTCAGCACGATGAATCTCCTTGCGCCAAAAGAAAAAGTCTGTGTGGGGACATGGAATGTCCGCACCATGTACGAGATTGGCACAGCTGCCCAGATCGCAAACGAAATGAAAAGATACAGAATTCAAGTACTGGGGATATGTGGAAGCAGATGGAACGGGAATGGACTCACCAAATTGTCAACGGGTGAGTCAGTGATCTACTCCGGTCACCCAGAAGATAACCACACGCACACCGAGGGCGTGGCTATCATGATGTCATCAACGGCAACGAAGGCCCTGATGCAATGGGAGGCGATCTCGCCCAGGATAATAACCGCCAGATTCAACTCCAAAGGAAGAAAAGTGTCAATTATACAATGCTATGCACCGACCAACAACGCAGACCTCGAAACGAGAGAAGAATTCTACAGACAACTACAGGCAGCAATAGACAATACTCCAGCCGGTGACATTAAAATACTAATGGGAGACATGAACGACAAACTATGATCAGACAACACAGGAAGGGAACTCATCATGGGTAGAGAAGCTCTCGGAGAAATGAATGAAAACGGAGAACTCTTCGCCGACTTCTGCTCCTTCAATGAACTATTAATTGGTGGCAGCGTATACAAACACAAGGATATTCACAAGGCTACATGGGTGTCACCAGATGGGTGAACCAAAAACCAAATTGACTTCATCTCAATCTCAAGGAAGTGGAAGCGCAGCCTGCTGGACACAAAAGTAAGAAGAGGAGCAGACATTGGCTCAGACCACTATCTCGTACAAGGGACAATCCAAATCAAATTAAAAGCTTTCAGAGAATTAGGAGCTGCAGATAGACCACAAGCCAAGTTCAACACTCAAAAAGTGAAGTACCAGGACACAAAGGACATCTTCACTGCAAGTACAAAAGACAAAGCCAAGACACAAATCAACACTGGCGAAGAGGTCAGCGCCGAAAAGCACTGGAACAACTTGAAGACAGTGTGGAGTCAAACCTGCATGGAAGTTCTAGGCAGAAAGAAGAGACAGGACAAAAAATGGCTCACTACGGACACTTGAAAACTAATAGAAGAGAGAGGGATGGTGAAACAAAAAATTCTCCAGTGCACCGATGAGCAACAAAAACAGGATTTGAATGCAAACTACAATGCACTCAACAAAAGAGTAAAGAAAAGTGCCAGAGAAGACAAAAGAAAGTACTATGAAACCATGGCAAGTGAGGCAGAACAAGCAGCAGGCAAAGGAGACCTCGCAACACTCTACCAAACTAAAAGATACCTATCGGGCAATCGTTTGACACAAATTAAGCTAGTGAAGGATGACAATGGAAAGTCACTCAACAAAGAAGTGGAGCAAAAGAAACACTGAGCTGAACACTTCAAAAGACTCCTAAATTGACCACCAACTACAACGCGCCCAGCAATACCAACAACGGAGACAGAGCTACCAGTGAACACCAACCCCCCGACGAAATCAGAAGTCCTGAAGGCAATGAAGATGCTAAAAGCTAAAAAAGCAGCAGGACCAGATGGAATCTCAGCAGAAGCATTGAAAACGGACCCAGAGACAACAGCGGACTTGATGACGCCACTACTGGAGAAGGTGTGGAAAGAAGGCAAAGTACCCGAAGACTGGAAGAAAGGATACCTATTCAAACTACCAAAGAAAGGAGACTTAAGTCAATGCAAAAACTGGCGCGGAATTATGCTCCTGTCCATTCCAAGCAAAATACTAAGTCGCATCATCCTGGAAAGAATCAAACACACCCTGGATGAAAAACTTCGACCGGAACAAGCTGGATTCAGGAGAAACAAGTCATGTATTGATCAAATCGCCACATTACGGATCATCATTGAACAAAGTTTGGAATGGCAGTCAGCTCCCTATCTCAACTTCATTGACTTTGAAAAGGCCTTTAGCAGACAGCGTCGATCGAGAGGTGATTTGGAAACTACTTCGCTACTACGGGGTGCCACCGACAATTATACATCTCATCCAACAGCTATACGACAATGCTGCAAGCCAAGTAATCCACGACGGAAGACTTACGGAACCCTTCAAAGTTTGGACAGGAGTAAGACAAGGCTGCCTACTATTGCCAATGATTTGCTTTATTGTAGTTGACTGGATAATGCGACAAACAGCGTACAATGAGGAAACAGGCATAAAATGGACTAACACAAAAAACTTGGAGGATCTGGACTTCGCCGATGATAAATGTCTGATTTCCCACAAACTGGAAGATATGCAAGCGAAAAGCAACAAGTTGGCAGAAGAAGCATCAAAGATAGGACTTCAGGTGAACAAAGATAAAACAGAGGTGATGAAAATTCCTGGGCAACACCACCAACAGTAACAACAACAACTGACAACAATCAGCATAAATGGGAGGAACCTGAAAGAAACAACCTCTTTTACCTACTTGGGAAGCATCGTTTCAACTACAGGCGGAACTGATGAGGATATCAAAGCAAGAATCGGAAAAGCAAGACAAGCTTTCACTACTCACAAGCCTGTTTGGAGGTCAACAGCACTCATCATCAAAAATAAGATCCGGATTTTCAACTCCAATGTGAAGTCAGTGCTACTATACGGATCAGAGACTTGCACTGCGCGTCATAAAGAGCATCTCAAACAAACTACAGACCTTCATTAACAGTTGTCTTCGCTCAATACCACTCAAGATCAGATGGCCGGCTAGAAAAGATCAGCAACAGGGATCTCTGGGAAGTGCGAACCAACCAGGAACCGATTGTGAAACAAATAGGCAGGAAGAAATGGAGATGGATTGGCCATACTCTGAGGAAACCATCAAGTGACATCACTAGACAAGCCATGCTCGAGTGGAACCCGAAAGGGAAGCGGCGAGTTGGTCGTTCAAGGGTGACTTGGAGGAGGTCATGTGAAGAGGAGATGAGAACGTGTGGGCAGACTTGGAGCTAGGTGAAGACTCTAGCAGAGAACCGAACGCAATGGAGACGCACGGCTGAAGCCCAATGTTCCTCTAGGAATTAAAGGAAACAATAATAATAATATAATAATCTTTTTGTTCCATTGGGCTGTGAACTTGTCATATTGTAACAACAGAAGTGAAGGGCCAGGCAACAGAACGTTTATTACGGAAAATCAACACGTATTTATAGATTTTGATGTACATTATTGTAGGTTAATGTTAGTAGAAAATACAGTCTGTTGATTGGTTGTTTCTCACACAAAGTTAACCTTGCATCTCTTGTTGCTGTGTCAGTTCATCTATATGTTAACTGTATCCACCTGTCCATCTTGACCTTGACTTCAATTACTGTCAGCCAATTTGGTTAGCAATTATAAAACCTCTACTCTACATTATTTGACACACAGATATTTTATGCTATGACATGAAACTGCAAACTTACTGCGATACAGTAAGTAGGCGGCTCTTTTGATTCTTTCAGTCATTAATATATTATCTCCATCATTTCTACTTTATTTTGCAGTCATATTTTGATTGACATTGTTATCAGTGAAAATAACTGAAAATTTCGCTTCGTATCAAAACTACTACTTTGGAATAAAGCATTTATTATTATTTCTGTTCTGTCTTGATTTATTTGTGAACACCGACTTTAGGTTGTACAGCTGTGTGTGTGTGTGCATGATTGGAAGTCCTCAAACTCTGCTACTGGACGCAGATGGTGGCTATTCATCTATGTTGTTCATCTATCAAATGACTATTTAGTAAATATAGAACAAAACGAGTAACAATAGTTTGATAACATTTACAGAAAGGTTTCAGTAAATGTACTTTATTATATTCCCAGTCATTATTATGTTAAATGTCTGTTTCATATTTATTATTATTATTATTACAGTAGAGATATGATAAAACAGAATGAAATTCATTTATTTGTCATCAAACGGTACTACTATTTTATCCTTGTCGGACTTCTCAGATGCGTGTGTGTGTGTGAGAGATCTTTTCATCAGTGAGCAGAATAACACTTATATTTCTAGATATACTCATGTATAGTTTGTCCCCCGAAGGTTTTCATGTTCACTGCCGAAAAAAACATACATAGAACAATAGAGACAATTCATTTCAATTCCTGAGTATAGTCTGTGAGATAATGTCGCATAGTTTTGTCCTGTTGTGAACAGGAGTATTGTTTGTCACGCATGATTTGAATAGTGTACAATGATAACAGCTTCTCATTTGTTTTTCCTCTCCTTATACTATGAATACTATGAATGTATTCACATATATATTTCTGTCATTACAAAAGACAGAAAATAAAATTACGACAACTAGTCGGTATAGTAGACTGAGAATGACTAGAGAAAGCCTATAGTAATTATTTTAATTGAATTTTAGATTTTCCCGTCGATTGATTGGACTGAAGTGCTCGGTCTCAGGTTGACATGTGGCCCAAGTGGTCTAGTGGATAACGCTTTGGCTGGTGTTTGAAACTATGGGCACTGGGTTCGAGCCTAGGTGGGAACATCATCACTCACTGGGGAATGCAAGTACATCCAGATGACGAGTCCCAAATAGGACGAAATGCGCATTGTGGATACTACTGCTAGTCACCATCCACCAATTAAAGCCTATAGAAGATATAACTGGAAATAAAGGACAGTATTTTTTCACAGAATACCACTCAGTAACATTAGTTATGTACACTGAATGAAGTGTAAAGTTGACTCAGATTTGAGGGAATAAAGGGAAGCGTATTTTTGTATATATATGAGCATGTTCCAATCCTAGCTAAGAGACAAGTAGTAGAAATCTAACAATTTAGGTTTCAAACTGCATTTATATTCCATTCTGAAGTCAGAACATAGATGGTCATTTCAGTTATCAGTTCAAATGCATTCCACAAAAAAACATCCGTTACATATGAAATGCCATATTTAATTCCGTTGTATGGAATGAAACTATTATGATTAATTCCCTTAGATTTTAAGTGTCCATTTCATCCTGTTCTGTACAGCTGTCTTTAGCTAGCTCCTTGATCGCCACACATAAGGTCTAATCTTCTCCTCACCTGATCACCTCCATGTCACCCTCAAATGCCTGACTAGGTATATTTGTCAGGCGACAGGGTTCTTGGTTGACTCTTTTCCAGTAGTTCCCTGTTGTCTATCCTTTCTGGCCATCTTATCTTCAATATGAAGCCGGCGAAGATAGATGTTGATAGAAGTCTGCCTAGACATCTCTAAACTGGCGTTGGCTGGAGCAGAGTTGATTACTAACTCTTCAGTTAATAATTGGGAGAGTCTACATCCATTTTGTCTGCTCTTACTGACCCCTAACACTTCTATTCTGCATCTTCTCATTCCGTTAGCAATCTGAGTAACCTTCTCAGCTTCAAGCATTGTGTGGAGATTCCATATCCCCATGCTTAGTTTTACTTTCATTGAAAGAAGACACATCGGCTGATTGGCTTCCCCCTAGGCTTTCACCAGCCCGAGTGATTTCGTCTATATTTTTGTTGTGCCTGAAGTTTCTATAACTATTAGACTGATTTTCTGAGGTAGAGGCGCTAGCTTCAAGCCCAACCATCCTTCTTTTTCTGGGCTTAGGACCGACTGGTAAACTAGGAAGGGCTATGGAATGGAATTACGGAAACAATAAAGCAAGATGTTTGCTTGGCTGAAATAATATTGGATCTACCAGTAGTATGAATGATTTTGTAGTCAGCCACTCCATTTCACTATTGGGCGTCCAACTCGTTCTTTCCCATTCAGATTACACTCAAAAGCAAGGCAAGCAATGTCGCCCAATGTCCTCCTCAGAGTTTGTTCGGTCCATCTCCATTTCCTTCGGCATATTTGTTGGGCAGTAGGTTCGTGATTGGTTCCTTCCACGAAGTTTCCTTTTGCTTATGCTTTCTGGCCGGCTCTCTGATCTTCAGTATGGAGCCAGAAAAGTGGGCAGCTGTTGATAAAATTCTGCGATAATCTGTTGGAAATGCTTTTGGCAACACTCCAAGCTTCGGAATAACATTGTTAGTTTTGAAATCCCGAGGCTTTTTCTTTATGCTACATCCTGGAGATTTTCACACTGATTCCGGAATAATTTGGTTCTGTCTTGCCTTTCTGCTCATGTCTCTGACATGAGAATTATACTATTGAACTAGACATTCAGGCATTCTGGAGTAGTTTTGTCCTAAAACTTCTAATGTCAGCCGTAACTACTAATTTTAACGATTATCTTATCTAAACTCTTATCCTTAGGCTAGAAGTACTTCGTGAGCAATTCACTACACAGTCGTTACTTACTTACTTTAATTATGTGATTTACATACCTCATAGTTATTTCTGAGGTTTGAATAACTAGACTTTTATATTTAGCATTCAACCTACACGCAAATCGTATAGTTCTTTATAATTCATTTAACTGTAACAGATTTAGTGAAGTGAATTAAACAAACTGAGTCTATTTTTAGGACATATACAGAGATAGAGATGTTCATTTTGTGTTTTTGTCTTCTCTGTCTGTAATTATATTGATCATCAGTAACATCTTACATGAAAGATAGAATAAATTTTAGTGAAACATGCCATCTGTAATGTATCACTAAATCTCATAACAATGAAGTCATCCAATAAACACGAGTTTCTCTTAAATCACGCCTTTTATTCATTGTCACGATTGAGCTGTCTATAGGATATGAAAAAATTTCTGTTTAAAGTAAAAATTTGGTTGGAGGGTTACATCCTGAGCTGACATCAGTTAGAGAACCATTAGAAAACCTGCGAGTACTGGACACCTGTTTCGTCAGCTCAATCTGAAACTCTTATTCAGCAGCACGCATCTACTACCAGGATTCGAACCCACGACCTTCTAGTTCCAAGGCGAGCCCGTAGACCATCAAGCCACTGGGACCCAATAGTTCAATTCATGCAGAAGTTAGAATTCATGGACCATTGGATCGGACTTACTACCGGCCAAGAATCGAACCTGGACCACATGTGGCGCGGTTAACTAGCATACTACCAGTCAGTAACCAACTAGCTATTATCGTTTTAAAATCCGATTAGAATCTCGTTAGCTTCAAGTTGATTTCAAAGGTACAGCTGGCTCCACAGTTGCCTATAATGCCTTCATCTCCTCCTCCCACGATATCCTCCATGTCACTCAAGGACGACCAACTTGTCTTTTCTAATTCAGGTTCCTGTGGATGACCAGGGGCATGATGGCACTCAACGATCTCCTCAGTGTGCGTCAAATCTATCTGTGTCTGCTTCTGAATATTTGCACGGCGACAGGTTCTTGGCTGGTTCCTTCCCAGAGTTTCTTGCTGCTAATCTTTTCTGGTCATCTGATATTTTTCAAAACACAGAAAAATATGTCGTGAAGTTTTCAAATTATTATTATTATTTCCATTTATAGTTACTGAACGTTTCGTGTATTCACCAGCATCCCACTAGTGAATTCTTACCATCGAGAGATGAATGGACTCCTGTCTGCCTCTCAAAATGCTGGCATGCATTCGTGTTTATAACTTCTGTCAGATAAGTCATGTTCGAGCAATAGTTGCTCTGATAGGAGTAAAAAGGTGGGCATCACCAACCAATACTCATCATCAAGTGGTTTACATGAGGGGTTCATCTAGGCATATGTTAGAGTCAGTAAGTTTGGTTCACTCAAAATGTTTCAACTAACCACATTCATGTCAATATTTGGATTTAAATTTTAGGAGAAAACGAAAAGAAGCTCATCAGAGATGTCTTTTTAGCGATTTTATTCTCAAAAGCTGCTGTACCATCGCATTTATACACATAAGTTTATATTGACACAGTTATTCTTATTTAATTCCACATAATAACGAATGAGATTAAAGCTAACAATAATTTTCAATTTGGTATGAAATGTCGAAGAAGTGAATACAGATTACTAAGGGCATGGAAACAAAATTACACAGGATTAGAAAATAGTTGCGTTACATGTAAAATATAGAAAATCAAAACAAATGATTCAGCGAAGAGACTCTTTTCAACGATTTTATCATCAAGTTGTACAATCGTATATATATGGTTTTTTTAAGAAGTTATATCCGGTGAGGGAATTAGGTCAAAGGTGTGAATGCATAAAATAATAATAATAATATGAAATGCAATTAAAACTAAAGTGTTTGTGGTTATAATCGTAGTTAAATGTCAAGTGGCAAAGCAAATTAATGTCATATATAGAATAATTCATAGGATGGATAGAACTGGAAAAAGGGTGTGCAATTATAAGATTAGCAGACAAATCGAATAAAATAAAAAAGTTACGTAATATTGTGTGAAATTTAATAGCGTAGAATTTGATGTTGCATAAAGGAATTGATTAAGAATGACAAATGGAACAAGTGAAATAATACTGGGGACTATTAAAAGTGAGAGTAGTTATAGTAACAATTGACTTAATAAGGAAGAGTATACAAATTGAATAGACAAAAATGAAAAAAATGAAAAATTGGTAGAGCTAAAATATGATTGGGGATTACCATACTTTAGCATAGATAATTATAATAATACCTTTATTCCAAACAGTATTTGTCGTACAGGTATGGAATTTTCAGCGTGCATTACAATATTGCATCTAATTACCTCATAAATTTTATAAGATTTTAAAAATAAAAAGCAACAACAGCAAGAAGAAAAAAAGATAAATAAAAGAAATAAAAAAGAACAGCATTGCATTCACATATTTAAACAATGCACCACAGGATATGAAATATAAAATTAGTGTGTAATAGAATATGTGAGCAACAATATAATAGTAACAAAGAAAGGAGAACAAAAGGTAATGGGAACTATTTGTTAGAGTGCCGCAGTAAGTTGATCGTGTCATACCTAACGGATTTCTCATCACATAACAGCTGTGCCAGATAAGGTATTGTGGAGTTTTTGTACTTGGTAGTCCTGGCATATAGCCTCCTATAGTTGCTTCTAGTTCTACCAGATGAAATGCAAGGAGAGAGCTGCATATAGAGAGGGTGTTCGGGGTCTGACAATATAGAATTCGCTAGTTTCTTACATGACATTATATGTCTATCCACAATGGTGTAAACCAGTTGGTTTAACGAAATCCCACTTCCCCTACTAACAGCTTTTAGTGCCCTACGCAGCAAAGCAAAGTATTTCTTAAGTAGTCCAGGAAAGATTAATGGGGAGCAGTAAAGAGGGATGGGTAGAATACAAGAGTTGACAAACTGAGAAAGCAAAGACTGCTTTATACCAGACTGCCTTAACTTTCTAACGTAGAACGTAGAGCGAAACATCTTTCTAGTAACTAGCAAGATGTGAGAGGACCAGGAAAGATCGGAGGAAATACCCAGTCCAAGGTACTTGACATTAGATGTAGTTTCAACCTCTATGCCGTCAATGATAGTGGGACCATGTGAGCTAGCTAGTTGTTGAAGGTCGCTTTTTCGTCTGAAAGTAAAATTTACTACCTGACATTTAGATGGATTCAGCTTAAGACCGTTTGAAGAGGACCACTGACTAATTTCTGAGAGAAAGTTACTCAATTTGGAACAGTCTGACTGAGAGTTGATAGGCATAGAGACAGAGAGGTCTTCGGCATACTTGACAAAAGTGGCTACATCAGAATGGGGCAAGTCATGTAAGAAAAAAGAAAACAGAAAAGGAGAAAGAACAGCACCTTAAGGAACACCAGCTAAAGTAAGTCAGGTAGTGGAGGACTTTCCATTGTAGACAGTGTACTGCTTCCTATCAAAAAATAGGAATGCAACCACTTATTTGTCCAGCTCTCACTCTGTGTTGCAGCAAGCTTACTTAACAATAGAGACCTAGGTACAGAGTCAAATGCAGATGTGTAATCAAGGAAGGCACACCGAACATGTTTGTCTCCTCTATCTAAACTAGAGACTATATTATGATATAGAACTACAGCGGCATCTAAGGTACATCTACTATGTTTATAAGCAAACTGGTTGGGGTCATTAAAAGGCTTTAAAGAGGGTTCAAGATTAAGTAAAATAAGTCTTTCCATAACTTTTAAAAAAGGTGAGGTAATAGCAATGGGTCTAAACTTAACAGTAGGTCCACATGTTGATTTAGGCACTGGAACAACCTTGATATTTTTCCATGAGTCAGGAATAATACTTTTGGAAAAAGTTTCATTAAAAATGTCGGTTAATGGGTAACATAAAATGTCAGCGCACTTCTTGAAGATAACAGCTGGAACTCCATCAGGACCAAGGAACTGAGTAGGTCTGAGAGATTGAAGACACTTGAGGACATCATTCGTGTTAAAACATGAGAAGCAGTCATTATTTATACTATTCGATTTGGGAATCATAACATCTGCAGGGATACATATGAAGGATTTATTAAGCATGAAAGTTGGAGGGGTTGAACGAACTTCTTTCTGTACACAGAGATCTGGCTTTTCTGTTTCGATAGCCAAAGCTTCAGCAATACAGATGAGTCGGGTACGTATGGATTTGGGTAAATTACTCTTTGCCTTGTAGATGACTTTGAAGGCGGAGGCTATAGAGATAGGGTGATCATTATCGATCAGATGTTCAATGATCGCGCTTCTTATTGCTCCACTTCCACCTTTTCGCAACCATACGTGTAAAATAGTTATTTAAAGGAATACAGATGAGCATAGAAACAAATTGAAAATGAAAAAATGAAGGGAATGAAAAAAACAAGAAAAACTAGAACTAAAGAGTTAAAGAGAACTAGATCCACGGTAAATGCAGAGGTTGGGCTAGTTTCTTTTGAACTCACAGCTCCAGCTTTTCAGTGCATATGGTAAGGATTCCTGCGTTACAAAAAAGCCAGAAATACACCACCTCTGCTAGATTTTTGTTTACATTTTAAAGGACTCCGAATGATGAGTCATTTGAGATGCGATGACACGTGTTAATGAGGTGCTCAGTTACAGCGCTTCTGATTCAATCGGTGCTGGGTAATGTTTCCTAACATGTTTTGAAAGGACGCGAACAAAAGGTTTTATATTATCTACCTCTGCATGCATAGGTGAACTGACATACGAACACTGGAATGGTCATATATGGAAGCTTGTCCTTTGTATTGCTTAGAAGCAGTGGGCGTCTACAGAATATCACTCTCAGTATTCCTGCAGGAAACATCTTCTTTAGAGAAGCAGAGATTCTCCTTGTTAGGATAAATTCCACTAAGTTTCACTTGAAGTCTAGACACATACGGTGTTTTACTTGGTGCTGAAGTACATTCTTCTCTTTTCGGCTTTGATTTCATATTCTTCTTCATGTACTGGCGGGTATTTTTCACTATTTAAATTTTAAAACTTAAGAAAAACTTTCTCCAAAAGAATGGAAGCATATTGTGTGTATATTTTTATGCCTAAAGCTTATCATTAAGTTCTTTTAATTACTGACAACAGAACAGGTAATGAGAGTAAAAGAAACATTATAGTTAATTGGGGCAAAAATATATAACTAGTTACAACGCGAATTTGCTGCGCTTATCCTCCAACACACTCTTATAAGTAGTAAAAAGAAAGTCAGTTATGAGCTGAACTTCCCTCAGGTAGTTAATTTTGTATTGCAGGTACAGAGGAATCCTGCAGTCACGTCAGATTTCACTTTTAGCCTAATTAACGTTGTTCTATCAAACTGTTTTACTCAAGAATATTTATGCGCGAAAACATCTCACGATAGCCATTTTTCCAGACTCATATAAATGAACATGCAAATAATTAGAGAGGTGAAGTTTCACTTCTCTCAAGTCTAATATACCATCATGTTTTTTTTTTATTATTCATTCTCTGCTACTCACTCACTCTCTGTTTGTGTCATTTTTTGTTTTCACTCTGATTTATGTTTGTCGCCTGACTCATTTCATTCTTTTCACTATAATTAGTGTTAGAAAGTTTTGTTTCCCATGGGTAGGAGAAATCATTGTTATTTTCTAATTTGGACTATCACACACTCTATACTCTGCATACTCTGGTATCGTGTTAACACACTGTTACTTTTCAGGAGAGAAAAGTGGAGTATGAGTAATCCTTTTTATTGCAGTTATCAAACACTATCCTCCTGCATACACTGACTTAAACAAAGAATCACCATCGAATTGTATGGAAAAGTTTTTCGCTGTTTTGTTCTTATCATGTCTAACCAGGTAAGGCCTAGTCATAATAAAAAAATTCATGAAAAAGCTATCTTTCTTTGTCCTCATCCACGCTTCTATCTTACTTAAAGTAACTTTTACGCTGAAGATTATATATATATTTATATATTCCCTGCTATGCATCCACGGCTGATGTGTAATTCTCGTATCATGAATTGAGTACATCGCTTAAAATCATTTTAACTTGTTTTTCAAACATCTTAGCATGACTAGAAATGTGTGCTTGTTTACGGGTTAAAATTCAGAATGACCGAAAGTCCAACAAATTTTGCATTTCTCTGTAATACATCTGATACAGAATTATAAAAAAGTAATAATGATTTAAAATCCCAGAAAATCGCCGAACTACACATCAGATTACTGTCACAGAGACACATTTTGGCATTTTGATGAATCTGTCCAGTGGTTCTCTAACTGATGTCAGCTCATGATGGAATCCTCCATGCAATCAAACACAAATCCCTACAAAACCAATACTTGAAAATCATTCTGATGCACTATTCAGGCAGTGACCTGGGGTTCTAGTGGGAAGCCGTGACCAGTAGGATACAGCAGGTTGAAGATGAGGACAGCTGCTCATCGAAGAAGACATTGCTAAATGGTCGCACTATGTCATGAATTGGTAGAAGTTAGAATTCATGGACTGGCCATTGGATCGAGTCCCAGTGACTCAATGGTCTACGAGCTCTGCCTTGTAACCAGAAGGTCCTGGGTTCGAACCCTGTTGGTGGGCGCGTACTGATGAAGAGTCCCAAACTAGGACGAAACAGCTGTCCAGTACTCCCAGTTGGCTTTCCAGTGGTTCTCTAACTGATGTCAGCTCATGATGAAATCCTCCATCCAATCAAAGGTGGATATGACAAGATTTAGTCAGTGGTGACATTGAATAGCTGTAGGATTAAATCAAGAGCTCATGAGAAATAGAAGACATAGGCGACTGGATTCCTACCCAGTAGATGAATATGAACGCATTCTCCTTGTAACGTTATGGTTTTTTGACAATTCCCTCATTGGGTCGAAGCTAGTGCGAATTACTGACAACATCATTCATTCCAATGGTTTCATGGATGTTATCAGTTCGCGATAAGGAATGTTTGAAAATAAACGGAAGCAAAACAGCCTGCAGACTAAACTGTATATATTTAGATATCGCTAATTGACAGAAGTTGGAATTCATGAACCGTTGGATTAGGTATCTGTAGCTGAATGGTCTACATGCTGGCCTTGTTACTGGAAACTCCTAGACTCGAACCCTGGTGGGTGCGTACTGATCAAGAGTTCCGAATTAGAACAAAATAGCTGTTATTGTTATAGTGCAATACTCTCTGGTTTCCTAATGGTTGTCTAACTGACGTCAGTTTCTGACGAAATCTGTAACCAGTCAGATCCCTGCAAACGCATACTTGAAAATAAAACGTCATTGGCTGTAATCAAGACAAAATAGACTAGTCAAAACATAACAAAAATTGGGACTTCACCACCTTGATGCTAAACAACAATTTTTTATTCCTTCATGTTCCCAGTGGAACATAAGACTTCAAGTTTCTGTAGCAGTGTTTATTTTTACAGGATGGGGTCTCTAGCCTCATGCCCAACCTTTCCTCTTTACTAACTTTTATATCTGGCTTAGCGAGGTAAAGGAGTGCGTCGGTGGCCAGGGATCGAACCCCGGACCATGTGCATGGTCGGCGAGCGTCCTAACCGCTGTGCCAACGACGCAGGAAATTTAAAACAACTTCAGTGAGTAATAATGGATAACTCTTGCACAAGAGATGGTTCTTGTGACATACTAGTCTAGTGGATAATGTTCAAGCGTTTGAAATTATGAGTGCTGCGTCTGAATCTCAGTGAGAACGTCTACACTGGCTGAAATCCACGCACATCTAGTTAACGAGTCTTATAAAAGGTGAAATTTGTTTTTTGGATTCCCTTGTTAACTACGGTAAACCCAACATCAATGTCTTTGTCTGATTGTTGTGCTTACTGTGGACCACTCATCCATGATGCATGAAAAACGTGATGTGCCTCATGCTTATATTGCATTTACAATGGATCTTGGGTATGACAGAGAATCTGTCTATAGAAAAGAAACCTAAACTGGTCAATAATTAAATTATCACAGCTCTGGGTCAATCGGTTACAAATGGAGACTGGTCGAAATACTCTTCAGCACATCTAGAGCGTTATGTTGAGAAAATAAGACTGAAAGGAAACTCATGGTTAGTGAAAAGAACATTTTAGAGAATGGATATCCCTGACAGTTCATAATAAAACAGTGAGGTGCAAAAACACCTGGACGGAAACCTAAAACATATGGTAAGAAACTAGTTTTTATTTGTCTAGGGTAAAAGGAGAAGAAGTATCCACAAGAACAGAAAAGAAAAGGGATCAAGGGTTTGTTAGAGAACACTTCCCACTGCCAAACTGATTCCATTTCACAATAAATATTCTCCTTAACTCAGTCAAAAGTAGATAAGTGTCCTGCAAATTTCAACTGCGACTGCTTTACCAATCCATTTGCCATTGTAGCAGCAAATGTACAGGAGGGACTGAGAAGACACTGTCTACTAGATTTTCTGAGCATTTCCCATAAAGTCTCCCTATGGAAGGAAGCAGAGTTTTCTGAAATGTAATTACCAAACATCTGATTGACACGCGACATACAGTGGAAATTAGTCAGACATTCAAAATAATCAATTCACAGAAAAAAAAACCAGGATTACTTCGGTTTCCAGAAGTCACTGCCATCAAAAGACTTCAACCCACCCTCTATGTAGAGAAGGATAGTGTGACCACTCTCTCACTACCCTGGTCACTGTAACTGTTCTGTTCATATGCTTTCGTGTCTGGTTCTGCTGCCTAACATTCCACTTAATTTTGATTTTCACTTACTCAGTTGAACTTTTTATTACGTCTCCAAATATACGAAATTGTTTGTCTATGTCACAATTTTACTTTACTATTTACTGCCACCATCTTGATCTTTCTGTCATATTATGTAAAAATGCACTCTGTTTTTCGATCTTGTATTCTATCTCCAGTCAACTTTCCTTTCTAAGCAAAATCTGAACCCCGTCTACCCCTTCCTCTTGTCTAGTTATGCTATAAATAGTCGTTTAACACTGCATAATTCGTCCACTTATATAAGTTTTTCTAATTATTTTGCTCATATTTTGGATCTATAACTTGACGTCACTGTGAGAAAAATATGTTCAGAAGTTATGTAATTTATATTTTACTATTGTCTGATTTGTATGCAGTTGACAAGAATCCACGAAATAAAACGAGCTCTTATTGTCCTGCAAATATGTTCGTTCTTTCTTTGTTCAAATTAATAAAGAGAATAGCTAGTATGAAATAAATGTATAACAAGTTGAGACATTTTACTGAATAAACTCTGAAAACCCAGAAACGGTCATCTGGTGTTCAGGTCACATCCGTCTAGCTATCAAGCACCGCTGGTTGATATGAGAGAGATACAGATCAGCAGAAAAATAAACATTTGAACACAGTAGCAGAGGAGTTGCTCAATAAGGACAAAAGGTGGGTAAGATGGTGAGTTGCTGGTAAGTTGAGTAACGATGTGATGAATTCAAATCAAATCACAGACACAGTAGACAAGCAAAATTACTCTCTTGTAAACTGAAAGAGGTTAAAACCAAATATTTCGTGATCACGGCAAGGAAAGACCGATAAATACATTTTCCGGACACATAAGTCAGGTTTCAGGCATTTCAGAGCGATTGCTTCAGCAACTTGAGGAGAATTGAACTATTTTATCTATTTATAATTTTAAAGGATTTCATGACATTCATTATAATAAAGGTTTTTGTATTTCCCAATGAATGAAAAACAAAACGATATTGTTTTTACTGACGTTTAGCTATTTAATGCTAATAGCTTTATCAAAGTATTATTAAACCGGAATTTACAAAATCTCAGCATATATATAACAAAGAGTTAAGGGGTGAGAAAATAGACTTAGGTCAAGTTAAAAGGACATATTGAAAGTCAAAATAAAAATGAAGATCACTAAACCAAATAACAAAGGTAATAGTACATCTGTTATGGTATCAAAACAAAGTTTACTAACTTGATCATCGTTCGTCAGTCTGGGGTCATTTTTCGTTGTCAAGTTGGTCAATTGGTAAAGATAACAAAACCAAGTGTAGATTGTTGGATTTGATCAGTGTTTAAAATTATAAAGGCAGTGTGTGTTTACATAGTGAACTTGCATATCACATTCGTGTTGATTTTGTCACTTCATGGGGGAGGGAGGTGTTGTAACCAGGTCAGATTCTGTTTTAGTCCATCATTCCTATTCAGACAATTTGGATTCCACTTGATATGAAGTGCTTCTGATATTAGACGTTCTTTATGATTTCTGAAGTTTTTCTGGATTATTTCAATATTGTCAAAATCAATTTTGTGACCTGATTCTATAGCGTGTAGACCTATGGCTGATGATTTTTCAAGCTTTTCTAGTTCAACCGGATTTCTCGGTGGTCGAACAGATGCTCTACGGTGTTCATTTCTTCTGATTTTGATTTCTCGAGATGTTTGTCCGATGTATATCGCATCACATTCCAAGCATTTTATTTTATAGACACAATTAGATAGAGAATCTTTAGGGATTTGGTCTTTTATATGGACAAGGTTGTTTCGTAGTGTGTCTGATGTTTTAAAGAAAACTCTAATGTCGAGCTGATTGAGTACTCTTCTGATATCATCTGACGTCTCTGCTCTATATGGAATGACGACTGTTGATGTCCATGTTTTCGGAATGCGTTTTCGGCCATACTTAATGTCTGTGTTGATTTTGTTGATGAAGTTCCTTGGGTAGTTGTTTTGTTTGAGAGTTTCAGTAATGTTTGATATTTCTTCTTCTTTTTCTTTCTCATCCGTTATCAGAGAGTGTGCTCGTCTAAGAAGACTTGAAACAACTGAAATCTTTGCGCTGATGGGGTGTGATGATTTGAAGTCTAAATATTTATTGGAGTGGGTTTTCTTCCTGAATATGGATATACTAAATGACATACTGAATGTATTTACATGGTGCATTTCTCAACGTTTGTCTGAGGACCCTTATCAACGAGATACCTGATAATGTCACTACTGTAAGTGTTTGTTCTCTTGAGATGTAGGCTTTTTGGTATATGTTCAGAAAATTGAAGGTGTGGTCTTCTGTCGCTTCTCACACTGTAACTGCTACCACAGACATATGAAAATTTGTCTACACTGAGTTACCAGGAGAAGGGTATCTGGCGACCTTTAACATTTTCAAACAGCATGTTGCCCGACAAGCACGAACCAACTTAGCTGTGGAATAGGTTCCACCTAGTCGGGTATTCAGTCCTCTGTTGACTCTCCAAAGTCGAGTTGAATTTAGATAGACGCTCCCACTTTGATTGGAATGGAAACGATTTCCCTCTGATTTAACTTTCGTATTCAGAATAAATTTATCAAAAAAACCCAACGCAGCAGCTCAATTAGAGTACTGATTCTATAAACTGCTACACTATAATTTTGCATGTCTTGTATCTAACGATTCGGGTTGAACCAATTACATCGTTGCTCATCGTCTTGTTCACGTCTTGTCTTTTATTGCCTATTTAAAGTCTCTGGGTATCAACTATATAAGCGTGATTTTTGAACACTGTTTACTAAGTTTGGAGTCTCCTGTCAACTGACATTATGCTACACTTGAAAGTATGTTGAAATTGTTTATGTACATAAACTTAATTCATTTCTTTAGGCTGTATGCAGCTGATGAGAAGCCGACTAAATACACAATACTACTAACTGATTCTGCACAAACAGTTGTTCCTGCCTTATTCAAATTTCTAATAGGGGGAAAATGTATGAAACTACTCATCTCTTTCATTTTCAGTGGTATATACTGTCATGCAATGATACATCTTATAGATCCTATCACTGAATTTCTATAAGCTAATTCTCTCTACTTTACACTTTGTTATCCTCGAGTGAGAGAAAGAAATATTTATGTGATATTAGATTGTTGGAGACAATCTACAGGAAGCCTTCCACCGAGGTTTCGTGCTAGTTGGCACTCACTAGTCAGCAAGGCGTATCTGCAACCTTGAAAGAACTCATGTTCATTCTGAGATTCGAACCCGCGTCACCCAGTGCTGCAGTCGGAGACGTTACCACTGAGCTATTCGGGCTCGCGATTGACCTCCTGTAGGACTGTTGGACTGGGTATCCGGAAATTTTATCTGTTCTTGCAACCACTTTGGCATGTGTTCTGCAGCTCTGAACTGCAGAGATCGATGGTTCCACCCTACGCGTGTGTGTGACCACGTATACATTTAGATCAGCAAACACAGTGTGATGTGACACTCTTGTTCAGAAGCTACAAAACTGTCAAACAAAGGATTCAGCCGATCCAATTACCTCTCAAAAGAATCCTTGTAGCGAAACAGAAACCGACGTTTTGTCGTGTGAACTCAGAAAACCAATCTGGGCGTTCTACTGTATAGCTGACCGAAACTTCTTTAAGATACTGGCAGTCACAAAATGCCCAAACAACAGCAGAAAGACAATTATGCAGTACTACTTAACAGTAATAACATATCAAGATCTCAAAATTACCTCAACAGTGCCATTAGCCAGATACTAAGACTAGATAAGATTCTAGTACAAAACAAGTTTTCGCTTTATTCCTTCACGTTCCCAGTGAAACATAGGGCTTCAAGCTAGAGACTTGAAGTTTCTGTAGCAGTGTTTATTTTTACAGGATGGGGTTGCTAGCCTCATGCCCAACCTTTCCTCTTTACCAGCTTCATTTCTGGCTTAGCGAGGTAAAGGAGTGCGTCGGTGGCCGGGGATCGAACCCTGAAGCATGTGCATGGTCGCTGAGCGTCCTAACCACTGTGCTACCGACGCACAAAAACGCTACTTACCTCCTATTATTAACGTTATCATTTACAATTCCCGCGTCAACAAAACAATTGGTGAAGAACAAAATTATTTAACCAAAATCCAGCCGTAATTAGTACCTAAGATTCAAAAAGAAAAATATTTCCAACAAGGTTGGATCAAAACTCTGCTCGTCAAGAATCACACGCCAACAATTGCCTCAGATAGTCCACACTGTCAGAATGATCTCGATGCACTCAAACAAAATCACATAATTGAAAACAACATCAGATTATCAATATTTTGAATGGACACTAGTCAGTAACTTGTGTGTCTAGTGTGTCTAGTCTTTTCTTTGGTGCAGACTGAATTCTATCAGTCAGGTTTGCAATGTGGCCACCATGCCACTAGGTGGCTCACTATCACAGTCCAATCGCAAAATATTTATTGTATATAATCATCTACACGCACAAAAAATTAATGATAAATTTGAATCAACCTAGAAACAGAGAAGGATTACTCATTATTATTATTATTATTATTATTATTATAGTAGTAGTAGTAGTAGTAGTAGTAGTAGTAGTAATTACAGACTAACACATTCAGAGTGCACAAATATCAAAGTTAAGCGAAAACACTGAGACAGTGGAAAAAACAAAACAAAATCAAAGCCTTATCCGCATATATATATGTGTATAAGTATTTACAAATTGTTTATAATGTGTAGGTAGGCTGAAGAGTACATGAATAACACAAGTCTTAATTAACTTTAGCCAAAGAAGTCATATAGGGGGAATGTGTTTCAACAGACAGACGAATTTGTCATATCAATGTTTATTTTCTTTTGCTCTAGTCTTCAGTGTCAAAGACTATTTATGCTTTGTTATCATGACAACAAAATCACAGGTTACACACCATATATTATTTAATTATTACTGACTAGTAGTATCTTCCAATTGTGATAATATTAATAATAATAATTATGTATAGACAGCGTATTTATACAGGCCTTATCATGCATGATATTTGATAGTGTTGACATTATAGGAAAAAATACACAATATTAGTGTTTTTATGATTAATACTTATTATTATTATTATCATTATTATCTTTGTAAAACAAACAAGCATCGAAAGGAATGTGTAACGCCATAGAGAAGAGATATTACCTAAATTGTGAAATGATGATTAAGTCTTCTGAAATAAAAAAACAACAACAAAACAAAACAAACAAACTTGTGGACACTGACTGGTACAAATATCAATAAATCATATAGGGGAGAAGACTCCTTCAAGTATATTTTTATTATTCTTTATAGTTAGTTGATAGAAGTAAATGTCTCTCTTATATTTGGAGCAGAACTGTATTCATGATTATGCCAAATAAAACAACAACGTTAGTTGGTGCAGTCCAGTCTCATATACATATGTGCTATATCGTAAACTATTCATCCATATCTTGAGTGTGTACGGGGATGTACGGGATGTTGCATAGGTGCTCTGACATCAGGGTTACGCTTAGTTCTGTAGAATAAACAATGAGAAAAAAAGGGAAACAAAATAAATAATAACGTATAATATGATATTTAAGGAAATTAGTTCTGAAATAATAGAGATTTGTAGCTCAGGTGGATGATTTGGAATTAGTTGTTTTCTCTCGAAGCTGGAGAACCATCGCAGGGAATTTAGAAACAAAAGTATATATACAAAATCAACGCACACAGACCAAATACTCAACTATAATAGTAATGACCCGATTACCCAACAAAAGAAATTGTGTGCTGACATTGTTTAAAACAGTTCAAACACACCGTAGCACTACTCCTGTGTTGAAGAGAATGGAGGAAAAATTTCACTTACTAAGCGTCTTCAAAAAGAATGGATATACTCACAATTTCATCAAAAAGTGTTTAAAATTGAGTCATAATACCAAAAGCAAGACAACATCAAAGATCACAAAATAATTTATCCTAACACATATAAAAATCTCTGAAATAACAACTTGAATATTAAGACCGTTTGAAATAGATATAGCACAAAAGGCAGTCAGCCAGCACAATCACTTCATTCGATATTGTGGGAATCAAAAAATCAAACAGCATAAGAAGACAAAATCAATACCATTTACAAAATAAACTGTGTGAACTGCAATAAACACTACATCGGTCAAAGTGGGCGTCCGTTTCGAATGTGAATCCAAGAACACAAATTGGCGGATAAAAAGACATGATATATTTTGTTACATATTAATGAATGTGGATAATTATGGACACCAATATATTTGGACCAGTGAAGAAATTTTAAATAGTGGTAACAACGACAATGCAGTCAGGGAATTCCTAGAAGCCTGGTACTCAGCTGAATCAGCCAGCAATTAACAAACACATTATTATAGACCAAATGTACAAGCTTATAAAAAGTAAATCATCACATGACAAGAAAGTTTGAATTCCAAGTCAATAAAAGTATGATTAGTAGAGACGTAAATTAACATCCAGGCAAGACGATGGCTTCCAGGAGGAGATACAATTACATCATTCATGGAGAAATTAAGTCATTTCATTTTATGCTTAAACTTGCGCTGAAGATGTTGTCCAGAAGGATGACGAAAGCTTCGCAATTAAAGCAGCCAGCTCAGAGAACGCAACTAATTCCATATTAGTTCCTTTAATGAATTCTGACAACATAATAAGAAGACACAATTGAAGGAGCAACACAATATCTCAATGAAATACTGTTAGATAAGAACTGAGATTCACGAGGTGTAATGGATGTGTCAAACGAAGAGATCTATCAATCCAATCAGCTCCCAAAACGGATGTTTATTTATCTCTGCCGTTCAAGCGTTATCAGAAAGTCTGGTCACTAAACAAAGACTCAAGGCGGCAATTAACAGAACTTCCTATACAGCCAAACTTATTTTCATAGAGAAAACGAGATGTATACTGTCCTGTAAACACTCACTCACAGCATCCTAACGCTAGTGTCACATCCCATTGTGTTTACCAATCCACATGTATGCGTGAACACACGTGCTCAGGGACGACCCATAGGTCTCTGCAGGTTAAGGCTTTAGAACATACTTCAAAGGGGCTACAACAACGAATCAAATCACTAGATACAATAGATCCCCAAAGTAGATGCTCAGCATCATCTATAGAAATGCACATCAGAGAAATGGGTCATAAGGTTGATTTTAAAAATACCTATAAGCCTATTTATAAAACAAAGTTGGGTCACATACTTAAATTTATTGAAGCCTTCACCATAAAAACGCTTAGACCTGTCTTAAATGTCCAAAAGTTATTTGTTATAACTTTCAACCTGTCTTGGTAATCCAATTTAGAAGCAAGGTTCAATTTACTTAGTGACATATCCACCCGATTCCTTCTTTTTTCTTATTTCACACCCTTAAGTCATCCTTCTTTCTCTTATTCGTGACCCTGACCTGTACGTAATTTGACTTGCGTTGTAATAATTCATGCTTTCCTGCCGGCTGTATCAAAGATGTTTTTTCTAGGCTCAGTGGAATATTGGGCGGCAGTTTATATTTTGAAACGGTGGGTACTGAGTTTGAGTTATCAACAGGCACAACGTATCCCTGAGGGACAAGTATAACCAGTTGATATTGGTCGAAGTAAAATGAAACGAACATTTTAGATCTGATTACTAGCTACCATCTTTACTATGACACTGTACATTAGTTGAGGTTAAGTAACAGAATGAAATGCAATTAAAATTTCTTTGATTATAATCATAGTTAAATATCGAGTGGTATCGTTGGTTAAGTCTCCATTTCAATCCAGATACATGTGAAGTTTCTTTCTCGGAACAAGTGATGTTTAGCTTCTCTGAATTTTTGGTTTGATATTCTTGTCGATGAATCCTGGTTGGAGGGGATTTGACGTTTATTCTGTCTAAAAGAGTTCAAGAATACTATGCCTCATAGTTATAGATGGGCAGTACTGACTCTATACCGACTGCTACAATTGAACATTTTGTCAACGCTGGTCATTCCATTTCAACAGACATCTCTTTCCGAGCAGTCTATCGGGTGAAGAATTACCTTCTAAAATCAATACACTTTCACTAAATCATTAATTCTACTACATAACTCTATTACATTTATTTAACTTCTCTTACGTTTTGACTAATTTTAACAAATGCGATTGTGACAACTCAGCAATTTTGTTACTATCATCTTTCATGGAAGAAAACTGCATATAAAAGCAATTATAAAGCTAAACAGGAAAGTAAAATAACCGAAAAGAACTCTGCTCTTTTTGATGTGGTTGTGTTCTCTGAGCTGGATAGTTTATTTGCGAAGCTTTCATCGCCCTACTAGGCAACATCTTAATCGCATACTTCAATTCGTTGAAGTGAGCTTTTAGATTTCTCCACGAGTTTAGCTTATAAGTCATCTCTCCTGGTGGGTGGTTTTGAACGTGATCGGGTGTTTTTGTGTGATTTCACACTCTCTAGGCTACTTTTGGTATTGGAACTGATTGCTTCCTTGACTTGAACTTTGAACCTTTGGGTGCGAAATATCCTTCTTATCGGTTAGTAAATTTCGTCTATTTCGATGTGTCTACTGATTGATGATTCATTCGAAGACCAGGCGGGTTTCTAAAAATTCTCAAGCATTCTTGGTGTTTCCTCTGTCTAATACTTGAACGTTGGTTGTCCCAGTCGAGTTGATGTCTGTGTTTTTCTGTATGTGGTGATATGAGTAATTGAGTGGATGTCATGTCTTTTGACGGCTAGCTTATGATCATGGATAAGGGATCATCTCATAAATAACTACAAGAGTCCTCAAATCTTTAGGAATTGACGTCACACACAAACCAACAAAATCACTTCACTCAGCTAGCTCTGTGTCACCAGGAGAGATGACTTATAAACTAAACTCGTGGAGAAATCTAAAAGCTCACTTCAACGAACTGAAGTATGCGATTAAGATGTTGCCTAGCAGGGCAATGAAAGCTTCGCAAATAAACTATCCAGGTCAGAGAACACAACCACATCAAATCATCCACCTGAGCTACAAATCTTCTTCATCATATCTAGACTCTTCTCTGACCTACATATTTTGTCTCCAGTGGACTTAAACTCTGTGGCTAGATAGTTAGAGTCCTAGGCTCCTTTCCCGATGAAGCAGTAAGTACGCTGGCTACTGGAAAGTGCCAATTTAGAAGGAAATAATTTATCCTTACTTCCTCATTTTCGATGATTAATTCTTAGTGAAATCCACTCAGAGAATATAACTTTATGCATGTGATATAACGCTTTGATTATGATAGATAAATTTCACCAATTATTTTCAGATTTGTTTGAACAGTGCAAAAACACAAATTAAAACTATATTTTGTCATGAAAAGGACATTTACCGTCAATCTAAACCATTCACTTTGGTAGACATATATATAATCTCTACACTGCATAGAAGTCTATCTATTGAAAAGGATATGATAAGCCATTTTGTTTTTGCACACATTTGCCTGATGATTATTTTTATTTTATAACATTAAATATCTTTTTCCTATGCTTTGTTTCATTGCCTTGTCATAACAGATGGTAGAGATAAGTTGAATGTGGATTGAGTAAAACAATAACAAACAATTTATCAGTAACTTAGTAGTTAGAAAATTGTAGTAGAACTAGCAGTGTGCTATCATGGGGATATTCCTTGTTTCCCATTACAGATATGAAGAGAGAGAATTTGAAAACATTTCGCTTACAAATTGCTATATTATTTACTGTTACCCTCAGCGAAGATCATTATCCAGCACTGGTATATATATATTTATTAGTATAGGCTAGTTATCTGAAAAATTAGCATTCATTTGTTATGAATGCTGAATACCTGTCATTTGGAAGATGAGAACTATATTAGGATATTCTAATTATCGGAAAGAAAATAGATTATTAAATAACATATTGAAAATTGGACTAATTGAAGATCATAGTTACTGATGTGATTAGCTTTTAACTACTCTTGTCAACTGATAGTGTATACTTTTATGCAATCATGCCTGCTGTCTTCACTCCACATTGAGGATCGAATGGCCAGAAAGAATGAATAACAAAAAATTGTGGGAACCAATCACTTTAGAACCCACTGCTCAACAAATATGTAGAAGAAAATGGAGATGGATCGGATACAGGCTAAGGAGATTGTTGAATGACACCTCATACCAGGCATTACCTTGAATGGAACCTGAATGGAACATTACGAGTTGGATGGACATGGGTCCCAGGGTGACATGGAGTAGATCGTGTAAAGGGGGAGGGCAATCGTGGTGCCGACTAAAGAAAACTTCAGAAAACACTGACAAAGTCGAGATGTACTGTTGAAGCCTAGTGTTCTAACCGGAACTTAAGGGAATTCTAATAATGTAATGATGCTTCGATTACTTCGCATTATTCTTGTTATCGAGCAGTTCATGATTTGTGATTTGAACACTTTAGTTGTCCAAGAAAACCTTGCCTAGCTTACTAGTCAGCTAATTCGCCAGTTGATCCTAAGACTGGAAAAAGAGGGAAAGTTGGGTGTGGAGCTAGTGACCCTACCCCAGTAAATCAATCCAACCACTACAGAAATTTCAAAGCACAGAAAACATACAGAAAAACTTCTCCTTCATTGGTGTCAGAAAAACAGAATTGCGCAGGCTAGTGAAAACCTTCATGAAGCCAGTAATCATCCAATATGTCTCCCTACGACGAAAAAATAAAGATAAGCATGGGAACATGGAATGTTTGCATGATGTTCGAAGCTGACTTGTAAGAATGCTGAGATCGTAAAGGAAAAGAGGACTGCAGAGGACAGAATGAAATGAAGATGTGCTTCTGAAGACCTATATTCCACTTGGAACCTAAGGAAATAATAATAAAATTTATCTATGAAAGTTTTAATAGCTTCTATTTATCAACAAATGAGCTGTTCATAGTAACTTGAATAAAATGGGCATTGTTAAAGGTCTTACCAGAACGTTGATACACATATTCAAAAAGAATTCTAGCTAAGGATAAATATGGCAAATTTGTCAGTGTCCTACCTGCTTTGATATTTAATCCAGGCTGCATTTTTTCATTAGGTTTGATGGTGTCTTCATCAGTAGCTTATAATGGTACCTGAACTTCTATATTCTTAAAGTATTATAGATTCACTTTGATGAATAATGCGTTCAAGGTGGGGGGGGCAATAGTAGAAGTGGATTTGTTTTATAAGAATAAAACATTTAGACTACCCGGAAAAGTTTAATCAAATGTACTCATGAATACCACATCACAATTACGACCTTGACCTTGGCGGCCTGTTTGAACATTTTGGGCTACCATATTCCATGTACATTTTGCATCTATTTACTCATATTTTGTTGGTGTTTACATTTAAAATTATGCATTCTAATCGTATCATTCACTCTCGGGATTATATAAAATGCCTAAAACCTAAAAACTTTCATATTTGCAATAAACTCAAGAAAAAGCACCATGGTGGTTGGCAACGTGCTTTAAAATCTACACCCATACATCAAACTACTGTTCCGGTTATTGTTAGTACGAACTGTCGGTCACTGCCTAACAAAATTCTGGATTTTCAGTCCCTGTTGTTGTCCGAAACTTATCATAATACTGCTATTGTAACTCTACAAGAAACCTGGCTTCATGACTCATATGATGACAATATAGTATCTTTAAATGATTTTAATGTATTCCGACAAGACCGTGTTTGTTCCAAGAAAAAATGCGGCGGTGGAGTAGCTACATTTATTCACTCAAAATGGTCTATTTCTAACAATGTTTGTTTCAAATTCTCGAATGACTACATTGATTGCATCACTGTCAGATGTCGCCCGAGACACTTGTCAAAATACAAATTCATTTATATTTCTAATGTTTATGTCTCTCCTGGCTGTACCATATCGGATTTATCTATGTTCGCAGATGAATTCACCGCTTTTGCTGCAGCTTGTTTCGAGAACTCTTTATCAATAGTGACTGGCGATTTTAACTCTTGTGATCACTCCTTCCTTATATCACTTGGCCATGACAATATTGTTAACTTTGCTACCCGTCTCGAAAAAACACTAGATCTAGTATTCATCAATGATGTTGGTATATATGAAGCTCGCAAACGTGCTCCTGTATTGAACTCTGACCACTGCATCATACGTGTACTGCCTAAAATATATTCCAAATCACACAAACGTGTCTTCTCTCACCTCTACAGTAAATTTCAACGGAGATGCTACTCACAAGATAATCTAAGCAAACTCAGATACATGTTGATAGATACTAACTGGGACCTATTTACAGAACAAACATTAAATGACACAATCACAAACACCACAGATTATCTTAAATTCTGTTTGGAAATATGTTGTCCTAAAGAAACATTATTCACTCGTTTTGACCGTTTCTCTTCTCCATATCTCAAAAAGCTCCGTAGAGATAAAGAACTGTTGTTCAAAACAAATGATAAGTCAGGTGTAAAAAAGCTAAATCCTCTGATAAAACTCGAAATGCACAGACTAAATGTTTTATACAACCAAAGATTTTTGTCATGTAAAACCCCTTCTAGTTTATGGAAACTTTTTAAAGAAATAACTAGCGGTAAGCGGTGTAATTCTGTACAATCTCTTAATGTTAATAATCTTAATAAGTCTTTCATACGCTCCTCTGACGATATCCTTCCTAATGATACAAATCACATAGACAATAATTTTAATGGTTTTAATACCCTTGATGTGCTTAAATGTCTCCGTTCTCTTAAGCCTTCCCAAAGCCTTGGTCCTGATGGCGTACCTGCCATTGTCCTCAGGAACTGTGCTGATATTTTGTGTTACCCTCTTACTAATATTTTTAATGCTTCCTTTTCCAGTAATGTTCTACCTTCTGCATGGAAAAACATTAAAATTGTCCCTATACCAAAACAATCTTCTGGTACCGATAGTAAATTTAGGCCTATTGCAATTACTTCTCCTTTTTTAAAATTGATGGAAAAACTACTTTTACTTCGTCTTGAACCTTCATTGAAAGCTTTTAATGACCCTAAGCAATTTGCATATAAACATGGTAGAAGTACCTTGGATGCTGCGGTTGTCTTATATCATAATGTTGTTTCTTGTTTAGACAAAGGTGCCAAATATGTCCGTGGTGCTTTCCTAGACTACACATCTGCGTTTGACTCTGTACCTAGGGGCCTTTTATTAAATAAGCTCTCCTTGACGCACACAGCATCCTGGGCTAAGAGTTGGTTGCATTCTTATTTTTCTGATAGAATGCAGTATACTGCATATAATGGCAAATCTTCTTCTGCTTTGCTTACAAAAGCCGGTGTTCCTCAAGGTGCCGTCCTCTCTCCCTTTCTTTTTTCTTTCTTCTTACATGACCTGCCACATTTAAACGAAACCAATTTTGTCAAATATGCTGATGATCTGACTGTATCACTGCCTATCACTTCTGAGTCTGACTGCTCCAAACTTAATAGCTTTTTGTTGGACATCAGCATGTGGTCTAAGTCAAATGGTCTTATGTTAAATCCTTCCAAATGTCAGGCAGTTAACTTTACCTTCAACCATCGACGTGACATACATGAACTAGTTAGTTCCCATGATGCCTGTAGCATAGATGGTACAGAAATTGAAACCAAATCAAGCATTAAATACCTTGGATTAGTTCTTTCCTCGGACCTTTCATGGTCATCTCACATTTTATTGGTCTCTAAGAAAATGTTTCGTCTTACCTTCTACATTAAAAAGTTAAGACAACAAGGTATCAGCCAACCTTTAGTTCTGCGATTTTTAAACTCCTGTATTTTACCCATTTTACTTTATTGTTCTCCATTAATCTTTCCTGGGCTTCTTAAAAAAGACTATGCCGTATTACGAAGGGTATTAAATGCTGTGAGTAGGGCTTGTGGTTTGCCACTGCGTGATCTCGCCAATACCATAGTCGAGAGACACATAAATTCCTGTAAAAATTGGGCAAAGGCCGTACTGTCAGACCCTCTGCACCCTCTTTATTCACAATTATCCCCTTGTATCTCATCAGGTAGAACGAGAAGTCAATATAAGAAATTATATGCTCGTACCACTAAGTACAAAAATTCTACAATACCGTACTTAGCCCGTATTTTATGTGATGAAGACACTGTTAGACGTGAAACATATAAGTTACTATGTAATTAGCATAGTGAATCGACCCTTTCATTGTTCATCTTTCTGTAATTCTATGGTGTCACCCTTTCTATCGTTTAATTATAACTTTGCTATTTTTATTTTAGTTGTTATTACTATTATTACTATAATTTTATATTTTTCACCTTATCCTCTACTGTAATTGCTACATAGCTCCTATAAAAACGTTTTGTTATCATTATTATGTATTAATTATTCCGTTTATCTACTATTTTTTGTTTGTTGTTGTCGTTATTGAGTAAATTAGATGCAATACTGTACTGAATGCTGAAAATTCCTTGCTGTATCATTAATACTGTTTTTGGAATAAAGCAAAAATTATTATTACACCTACATTTATATGCATTCTTGGAAAATTCTCATTGGGAGATATACAAAATCAAAGCCACAAGCTGCACAATCGTATATATATATATAAATATGGCTTTATGAAATAATAATGTGAACCGTGACAAAAAATAATTGGTTATGTACTATATAAAATATTTCATGAAATGAATAAATTCCAAAAAATAGTGCTTGCTAGCCAGACTCAGGTGATCTGAACACTGGACGGTGGTTTTGCTCGTTTGCGTCCGAGCTCACTAACAGTGCACCCGGTGTAAAATCAGCTGAATTAACTGGTGTTTTTTATTCCTTCACGTTCTCAGTGGAACATAGGGCTCCACGCTAGAGGCTTGAAGTTTCGGTAGCAGTGGTGTTCATTTTTACGAGATGGGGTTGCTAGCCTCATGTCCAACCTTCCCTCTTTACCAGTCTTATTGTTGATTTAGCGAGGTAAAGGAGTGCGTCTGTGGCCGTGGATCGAACCCTGGACCACATGAGGCATGGTTGGTGAGCATTCTACCGCTGTGCCAACGACGCACCAACTGGTAGTATATAGTTATAAGCAGGTATGCTAGCCTTCTTGATTACCATTTACGGTATCAAGCAGATCACATCAATTGTGATTAGAATAACTTGGTTTCCTAAGGAAACCACCGTGAAATTACACCACTTCTGACGTGTAGATTGCAATTCACTAACCGATGTGCAAATTATGAATTTGATTTAAGCAATTCAAAAACTACGCAAGAAGGTGATAATTATAACAAGACAATATTGCTAAATTTATATTGTATTATATAAATAAAGGTGACAGGCGAGATAATACCGGAAATCGTTCATAGTGAAATAAATAAGAACAATGGGCATAATGCGTCGGTGGCAGCGATAGAATGCTCACCGACCACGCCTCATGTGGTCTGAGATTCGATCCGTGGCCACTGACGCACTCCTTTACCTCGCTAAGCCAGTAATGAGACTGGTAAAGAGGAAAGGTTTGGCATGAGGCTAGCAACCCCATCCAGTAAAAGTGAACACCAACTGATACCGAAACTTCAGGCCTGTAGGTCGAAGCAGTATATTCCACTGGGAACGTAAAGGAATAAAATAATGGACATAACAGGGGAAGAATACGCAAATTGAATAAACAAAATGAAAAAGGAATAGGGCAAAATATGAGTGAGGTATATAGGAGTGTAGGATATACTTTTTCTGTATACAGAGATCTAGTTATCCTATTTCGACGGCAGAAGACTCTGAAGTACAGAGCGATCGAATTTCCGTAGGTTATTTTTTGCCTTACGGATTTAAAGAAAGAGCCTACTGAAATAAAGGGATCGGTATCGGTTAAGTGTTCAAATGTGCTTCTTACAACCTCACATCCATCTGCTCGTAACCGCTCAAGACAGCGTTTTCGCTCCCTCTTGGAAAATATCCAAGTCGAACAACCGATATACTTTGCCCCACACCAGCATAGAGTCCGTCGACTGCGGCATCTTGTTTTTCACTTTAACACTAATGGTTGACTAGAAGACGCTATTGCGTCGGTGGCACAGCGGTTAGGACGCTCGCAAACCGGTCCGGTGTTCGATCCCCAGCCACTCCTTTACCTCGCTAAGCCAGTAATAAGACTAATAAAGAGGAAAGGTTTGGCATGAGGCTAGCAACCCCATCTTGTAAAATAAATACTGCTATAGAAACCTCAAGTCTCTAGCTTGGAGTCCTATGTTCCACTGGGAACGTGAAGGAATAAAAAAAGAAGACTCTATTCTCAACTATGCTGCAATGTATGTCCTTTTAGGGGACAATGAGACCCTTCTTTTAATGATGTCGGCAGCTACGTCACCTTCGAATTCCAGGTTAATATACAGCATTTACTAGGTTCTGACTATATAGTCTTGTCTATGAAACGTGGTGGAAGTCTATTAGAATATCTCTTAGAAGATTTAGCCCTTCCTCCACAATACCAGGTTTACATATGCACCGAATGTGAGTGGCAAGTGGTCCAATCAGATGTCGTATTTGACCGATGAGTACCCAGCTGTGGAAATTTTTCAGCTGACCATTCCATGACACTTTTTTTATAAATTGATCTATTCAGCGTTCCCTCAGTCCTCCTTGACAAGTTCACATTGGAGAAAATGAGTATTAGACTCATTCTTCTTTTCGAGTGTGAATTTCATCGCTGAATGGCAGCCATAAGATGCATTTAATATTATTATTCAAATCATAATCATTATTATTAATTTCACTATGAACGATTTCCGGTATTATCTCACTTGTCACCTTTACTTATTTAATTCAGTATAATTTATCCAGTGATGTCTAATTATAATTATCATCTTGTCGCGGAATGTTTCAATTGCTTGCTGTTCTTATTTTTTCTATACCCCTTTGAGATTTGTACATTTCATTAACTATGTTATAAAGCACACAGACAATTACTTTTTGTCAAAACTCACATTACTACTATAAAAAATTATATATATATATATACGATTGGACAACTTGATAATGAAATCGTTGAAAAGGGGCTTTCTTTTGAATTTATATATATATATATATATATTATTCGCAGAAGGACTTTACTTACACAAAACTCTAAACGTTCACCGTATTTGAATGAATTTCCGTATTACTATTCACTTGACATTCAAGCATAATAAATTTCTTCTGTTCACAAACACCTGGATTGATCACTGAGGACGAAATAATTTCATCATTAGTTATAGGGATTTGACTAGAATTTTCTTCATCGCTTGCACCACGACCACTGTCCGACCGTTGTTCCTCTCCACTGATTATTGGAGGATGACTTGATGCATCAGTAACCTCGTTCAAGCGATTTGTTTGATTCAATACTTTCATATCAATAAAACTATTGGTACTTAAGTCGAACACTACTGATGCGTTAGTCAAAGGATTTGAAGACACGAAAACTGATCCATCATGGTGATGATAACAGGTTGGAAGGTTTGTTGCTTCTTGACATTGAAATGTAAGCGAATCAGATTTTATAGGGGGATTATTAGAAGTCACCAGTATTGGCATTGCAAATGTTGGCTGTGATGCTTGGAATGATGGGTTGAAAGTATCCAGCTGGTGTGGCGAACAAGCTGAACATCTAGAGGGTATGGTATAAGGGAATGCGCTCAATACTGTGGACGGATAGTTATTACATGGGTATTCTAAGTAAACTGGATTGCAATTCTGTTGTGGAGTCTAGAAAATAACATTAAAGAAGAAAATAAGGATTTATTTTTGCTTATAATGACGTCGCACTGGTGATTTTGCTTAATTTTCAAAGATTCCTTAGGTCCTATCTCTTAGCTATTCATCAGACTTTGTTCCTCTAATTTCTAAGGTGAGTTTGCTAGAAGCGATACCAGTTATATCTAGTCTTTTTTATTCCTTCACGTTCCCAGTGGAACAAGAGCTTCAAGCTAGAGGCTTGAAGTTTCTGTAGCAGTGTTTATTTTTACAGGATGGGGTTGCCAGCCTCATGCCTGACCTTTCCTCTTTACCACCTTTATTACTGGATTAGCAAAGTAAAGGTGTGCATCGGTGGCCCGGGGTCGAACCCCGGACAATGTGCATGGTCGGTGAGCGTCCTAACCTCTGTGCCACCGACGCACTATGTCTAGTTTAATACCATTGAATTCATTCTTATAATTCACTTCGGTGAAAGAAAGAAATGCATCCCAAAAGAGCAAAATAAAATGCTTGAAAATTAATTATTTATTAATTTGCTATTGTGTAGGCGCGTCACGAAAAGAATTTCCAACAAGTCACATACTTTGATCAACAACTGCCTGCTTCGCTGGCTCCATACTAAAGATCAAATGGCCAGCCAGCCGGCCAGAAAGAATTAGCGACAATAAACTCTGGCTAGGAACAAACCAACGAAGAGCAGATTGCTCAAAAAACAGAGGAGAAAATGAAGATGGATTGGGCATACATTGAGGAGACCAACGAATAACATCTCCCGCAATGCAGGCCATCGCTCAAGTTGAGCCAAAATGGGAAGTGATGAGTAGGTCATCCAAAGAAGACTTGGAAGTGATGAGCGATTATGGACAGTGGTGAACCCAGTCACATAAATTTCCAACTTCGATTAAAGGATTCGATCACTTTTTATCTTTTGGTTTCATCGGTATTGTAATTCCCTGTATACCTGGTATTGGCGTTGTGTCATTCCTATTGCACATGGTAGGTGTGGATAAGATTGAGTAATCAACCTCTCCCTACGCTTATCTATATTACTTTGTTAGGACTGCAGCTATCTCACACCCTATCATGTGATTATGTCAGTGCATGCTTTGGGATTCATAAGGTTTACTCTAAGCTATTCATCTCCATGGAGTCAGTGATTCTAAATTTAGTTATATTTCTTTGTTCCTATAACCTAAATGATCCTCGATCTAGCGATATAACCTATGTGCTTAACTTCGTAGTCATTGCAAGGTATTTTATATATTACGTTATTTTGTTTAAATGGGTAAGAAGAGTCTTTTAACCTTAGGAACTTGACCCTGAGAGATTTTGTAGGCTTAAGTCCCACCCGAATTCCCGCTTCGTTAAGAATTCTAGTCAGTGTTTCACATGTCCCTTCGCTAAATGACAAAACCGTGGATGCCTCGAAATTCGTCCTTATTTATGTTGTTGTCGTCAATATTTCCACAGCTGTTTTTCCTATTTCTTTATTCCCTCTACTACTGAGTTTATTTACGTTAAGAAATTAGAGATATGTCCTGTCTCAAGCACTTCCAAATTGTCATCTACATATTTCCACTATATTTGTGGGGCAGGGTTCAATGCTTTAAGAGCTATATTGTTCTAACTACCCATAAAGATATCTACTATGATTTAGGAAACTGTTAATCCCACTGCTACCCTTTCTGTTTGTCCATATACTTTGTCCTCGAATTTGAAGACAGTAGATGTGAGACATAATTCAATTCCTAGGCTAATTTCCTCAATGTGTGGCTTTGTCCTACAAGTGAGTTCAGAATCAGCAGTTAGTCCTTTCCTGACCACTTCCTAAATTAAAGAAAGGACCAGACACATCATACCAGCTACTAGTGTCTAGTAAAAATACCCACTTCACTTCTACAGGAGGTCAATCGCGAGCCTGAATAGCTCATTTGTAGCGTCTCTGACTGGAGCACTGGGTGATGCGGGTTCGAATCTCAGAATGGACATGAGTTCCTTCAAGGTTGCAGATACGCCTTGCTGACTAGTGAGTGCCAGCTAGCACGAAACCTGGGTCCAAGGCTTCCTGCCGATTGCCTTCAACTATCTAATATAGTTTTCATTGGCTGTGCTTAACGACAGATGCATAATGTTATGATCAAATTTAGGGTTGCTACAGTGTTAAAGCTAGATATAAAGGATTGCTTAAACGTAGAAGCACAAGAAGACCTAATGCATATTCTCTGTCTGACAGCATTACCTTGTTCCTTATCCTTAATATTCCAAAGTCTATTAACTAACTGTGGGACTTAGTAGCTCTATGATACGAAAAGTCTCATTTTTCGTAAAATTAATGAAGCATCTGTCTCATGTCATCAGACCTCATAATACTGAGTACCTACAACTATTCAATAAGCAAACATTTACATGAAAAGAATCATTTACACATGAATTATTCCTTACCACATTTTGAATTGAATCAACCGGTGTGATCACTCTTCCCACACACACAGCTCTTGTTCCGTTTATCATACATAACTCCTGTTCCATGCTACTTAAACCACTTGTGCATGATGATGACATATTGAATGTTGTTGGTGAGTTATTCCTATTTTGAATGATAGTACCAGTGAAACAGTTGTCAATTCCAACCAATTTACATGGTTCTAAGCTGTAGTTAGGATTTGATAAAGGCTTATTAGTGATTAGTAATCCGTCATTCTGGAGGTGAGCTTGATGACGAGTAAGAGTAGTACTAGATAAAGGATCGAATAAAATTCCTTCACTTCCTCTCGAATTACATTCACTTGAACGATTTCTATGATGTTCATAGTCTTCATTACAACCTATCTCACGAGTAACTGAGGTCAACTTAGTGCTATTATGATTGAAAGTTTTAGTATTCAATCTTTTGGTGTAATGTTTACATCTATCACTGGGTTTGTTTTTTTTTGTTCTTTTCAAGTGAAATGAGGACTTTGATTTCAAGCAAGGCTTAACAATGCACAGAATTGTGCTGATTATTACAACAGCTAAACACACTGATAATCCAGACAAGATAATCACAATAAGGATGGTACGTGCTTCTGAAATTTTATACTTTGACTTGTATAATTTTGAACCATACATTGTTGTTATTCCTGGAGGCAGTAGTAGATTTCCTCTAGCTGGAGTCTCCTCGATAATCAGTTGAATAACCTTTAGAAATCAATACGAAAGATAAAAGGGATTTATTCCTTATAAAGTTAAAGATATAACAATAACAACTATAAGTGAATATATTTCATAAAGACTGTCAAAATATTGATTAATAACTTTGGTCAGAGAAGAGAATTTCATAATTTGACTGAGTTGCAAAAAAATTGAGGCTGGAGAGACAGCAATCTATTATTTGATATAACACTCAGAGACGTAGTCATGATAACTAATTGACGTTACAAGCACAATTTGTTCTTCATAGTCATATCATGTATTCACACAACTTCATAACTTGCCTTAAATATCCTTACTGTCCACTGTTTTATTGCGATTTTCAGTATATGCGGGAAAGAAACAGCGTCACTTCTACTGCATGCATTTGCTTTTAATCGACCAACAATGATTTGGCGATTAACGTCTTTCCGTACCTAACGGCATTGCACCTTAATACTTTTACTCTATCTTACCCTGTTGTTTGAATACATACAAGTAAGTGAATATGAGTGACTGACCCCTTTGACGGATTACTTGTCCGGGTCAGTCATTCTAGTACTAGTTTAATTCCTATGATCTGGTAATCTGTTTGACTCTATCTACTAGTTTGATCCATATGGTTGACCTCACAATCACTACATGGAATTTCGTTGATTACATTAATTTTCTTGATCAGATATTTTCAAGAATTTAGTTTGTAAGGATTCTATTTGTTTCAGCTGGGGAGAACCACTGAATAACATGGAGTACTGGACAGCGTTTCGTCCTAGTTTAGGAATCATCAACAAAACGCACTCACTGGGTTTCGAACCCAGAACCTTCCGTTTACAAGGTAGGCTTGTATACCATTCAGCCACCAGGGCCTGATTCAATGGCCCATGAATTCTAACTTCTACCAATTCGTGATTTTATCCCGATCACCAACCAATGTCATTGGTGTGAACTCCATCCTCACACGTGACTGGATGGACCTCAGTGGTCACGACTTCTCACTAAAACTTCAGGAATCTTCATCCTGCAGCCAGTCACTTGCGTACTGCCGACGAGTCCCAAACTAGGACGAAACAACTGTCCAGTACTCCCTGGTTTTCAATGGATCTCTAACTGATATTAGATCTGTCGGATCCGATAGAGTTTGTCTCCGGGTGAGTTGGGTGGATTAAGTGCCGTTTAAATCCCAGACTTATAGGGAATCCTACGCAAAGTCTCAGACGTTACTTCATTTTATGTCAGTACTGCAGGGGCTTTGAATAATTATAATTTTCATTACTTTCACTGTCCCCTTATTTTTGATTTGGGTCTCCAAACATTTCTGAATAAATTCTAGTGGTAATGTTTCAATGCCAATGTTTTTCTTATTTTTTCAATTTCATTATTTAAATCTCCTGACTTAGCAGTTGAATTCCTGACTCGATTACGTAAACATTTAACTAAAGTTACCTTTAACAATCTGAAAGAGAAGGCGTTGAGAGAAGAGTTACTCTTTTATCGATATCATTCTCAAGCTATACAGTCACACATAAATAATAAATGTTTCCGTTTACCCCCACTTTTTTACAAAAAAGAGTTGTTCTATCCTGGAACACGTCATCGACTCCAGTAACAGAGAGAACCCTCAAACCAACTTCACAGTAATCTAAGGGGCCCTCCAAAATCTTGCCAAATGGAGTATGAATCAAACTTCTTCCCCCCCCCATGACGCTTTACCGATCCATATATTAAATTCTGAACTCTGCATACAATAGAAGTTTGTTCAGTAGCTGAATTTACGATGGACCTAATTTGTCTTAACACTAGATACGTGCCTATATGAGTCCAATTTTCTTTTCAGTTTTTCAATGATATTATTTTTCTTACTCTCCTCTCATTATCGCATTTCAATTCTAGTAGAGTTTTGTTCAATTACGTCAATTACGTTACATCATACAAAATACTTAATTTTATTTTAGTTTCTAACAGATTAATGCTTTTTGTATTAAATAATTGTCATTTAAAACTTACAGTTCTAATGACACGTCTTTGGAAACTTTATTTATGTTGCCAAGAAAATTTTACATTTATATACATAGATATATATGCCAGAGTAGAGCTTGAGAATGATATGGTGGAAAAGAGTAAATCTTCGCTGAACGCCATTTCTGTTATGTGACTCAACTAGGATTTTCAGCTTGATTCAGAATTTGGGGTCAGATACTGGCATGAATGGAGGTAATCAAGTACTCAGGTCAGATGCTGTCGTTTTACTCTACCACAATATTGTTTCAATTCGTGATAAAGTCGCAAAATTTATTCGAACCTCCTTTTAAGACTACACTGATGCTTTTGACTCTATTCTTAGGGCAATTTTACTACTCAAGCTGATTTCAGTGAAATTTGAGTCCCCGGTCACAAGGTGGTTGTTTTCTTATTCTTCGGGTAGGAAACAGCATACTCTTTTGAATGGAAAGGTCTCCACTTCGTTGATAAAGGAAACTGGTGTGCTTCAAGGCTCTGTACTCTCTGCATTCTTTTTCTTTTTTTGCATGACCTTCCATATTCTTCCAAAGCCAACTCCATCAAACATTCCAATGATCTAACCATTTCTGTCCCAGTAGTTTCTGCTTTGGATGGTTTTTAATATCAATAGATTCTTCTCTGAAGTTAACAAATGGTCTCACCTAAATGGTCTTAAACTGAATCCATCTAAATATCATATTGCTGGTTTTAGTTTCAAATGCGAACAAGACTTGCGTGCGTGGACTGATTCAGCCGCATGATTTCTGTAATATTGACGACATTGTGATAGAGAGTAAATCGAATATCTCTCATCTCGACATCAGTTTCTCTTGGAATATCTGTTGGTCGTCACATATGCTGTTGATTTCTAAGAAGATTTTTCGTTTGACTTATTACGTAAAGAATTTGAGACTTTCTGTTGGCATAACTCAACCTCTTCGCCTACAATATATTGATTCATATATTCTACCCATTCACCTTCTTTATTGTTTCCCCTTATTCTTTCCTGGAATTCTCAAGAAAGACTATATGATATCAAATAGAACACTGCGGACTGTAAGACGGGGTAGTGGTGTGTCTTTGACTCAGCCAACTGACATTATTGTCAATAGACACTTCGATTCTCGCAGCACAGTTAGCTAAAGTTATCTTGTCTGATACCATTGAACATCCTCTTTGTTCTCAAATTTCGTCATGTATATCTTCAGATAAGTCCAGAAGAAACTTCATAAGAATTTACACTCGTACCGCTACTAAATATAAAAGTTCTACCATTCCACCCTATTTAGCACAAGTTTTGTGTGAAGGAAGAGGCGAATGTCAGAAAAGAACTTATAAACCTTTTAAGCCAGTAACTGAACTGCACAGCACAAGCAAAGATTATTATTATAATTATATGTGTATCCACCAACATTCTGTTTATAGTGGTTTCATTATTAATATTACTGATATTATTTTAAATTTTATGTATGTACATGTTTATAAAAGGAGCTAAACTGTTGCAATATGTATAAAAAGGCTAGAAATTCCATTCTGTGTCGTTATTATTGTATGGAATAAAGTGATTATTATTATCATACATATTTAACCTTCGTTTGTCGAATCAGTCTCCAAAACACACAGGGAAGATTTTAAATAATACTGGTATCACTGGAGTGTACAGTTTTAAAATTCCTACTCTATCATAAAATAAAAAATATTCTTTGAAGAGATACTGTTTGCTATAACTCAGTCTCAAAATTATGTAACGAAATGGACGGTTTATCTGAGTGACAAAAAAACATCTGAACTATGCGTCATTTGTTTTCCAGCTAAATGTCACAGATAAAGGATTGCACAGATCTGAAAACGCCTACAAAAGTTGAAATTCAGCTATAGAAGCTCCGTAATTGATGGTATGAGAGTGATAAATCGCTCAAGAAACAATGTTTAATTGGCAGTATTACGAAACAGGGCGAATTCCTCACCGTTAGCGGCTTGCTTAAATCCCTGAGCTGTCTGAATTCCCATCCATCGCAGTGCATCAAATTTCCTCTAATTCTTATTGTTTTAACCATCCACGTATGTCTTTGAGTCGCGAAGAGTACTCACGCATATTTCTAATTGTCTTTCAAAATATCGCTGGGTATTTCTTGAAGACGAAGGAAATCTATCATAAGGGATCGGTCTGTAGAGGTTAATTGGTGAATGGTGACTAGCAGTGGAATCCAGGATGCTCATTTTTTTTATTACAGCTTGAAACCACACAGTATTTTTGGTACAAGTATGGAATTTTCAGCATGTGTATCGGTAGCCCAAATTTTGCAGGCCAACCATTGATATCGGGTGTGCGCCGGCATGGTCGGCGAGAGTACTGACCACTGTGCCACCAACGCAATTCAATTGCACAAGAAGCCAACATGTCAACCTGAGACCGAGCACTTCGGTCCAATCAGTCGACGGGAAAATCTAAAATTCAATTAAATAATTAATATGACCCGTTGCACAAGAGGTGGCTCTCGTGGCACAAGCGGTCTGGTGGATAACGCTTTGGCGTTTGAAACTATGGGCACTGGATTCGAGTCTCGGTGGGAACATCATCAGTCACTGGGGAATGCAGGTACATCCAGCCGACGAGTCCCAAATAGGACGAATGCTCGTTGTCCTGGATTCCACTGCTAGTCACCATCCATTAATTAACCTCTAATTACATGCCCAGACATCGTCGATGCATCTGCACAAGAAGTTGACATGTCAGCCTGAGACCGAGCACTTCGGTTCAATCAATCGACGAGAAAATCTAAAATTCAAATCAAGGATCGGTCTATACTTCACATCGAGTAACACTGAGTTACGTGATGTCTGATTAATATTATTTTATCCAATTATTACTAACAAATTCATATAGGACCACATACCACCAAATTCCATAAACTATTAGGCATTCTTTTAGACACCTATCACCTTTTATTCTTTTCTATTCATATATAAATGTCTCCTATTTACTTTAATTCCCTAAGGTCCATCTGACATATTTAATTATATAAAGGTCAAAAATTATCAGACAAAATGATTCAATGCTTACATATACTTTGCTTACCTTCTCTGCTCTCTGTACTGGCTTTCCATTGTCCTCCACACTTAGTATTATTTCATAAGAGCCTATTTCATACCAGCGTAAATACCTTGTCAGTGTAAGTTGTCCATCTTTAGGATCCATTGTGAATGCATTGAGTATTTCACGTACTTTTGTAGTTTCCTCCTGACTTATATTTGAATAATACTGTTCAATGCTGTATCGTAGTTGTGCATTTATACCTTCGTCATTATCAACTGCTTTAGCTATCAGTACACAATAACCTGGTGCTTCATTCACTGATAAATGTACAACAGAATTTTGTAAAGTTTCTGATTGTATGAAGCTTTGATTAAACAAACCAGGTTGAATAATTGAAGATGACTTTGAGTAGGATAAATTATTCGCGGTTGATTCTTTAGTAATTATAGCTGAAAATTAGCGAGACAGATAGAAGCACAGTGAAACCGACATTGAGTAAAATAATAATGAATGACACACATAAATACATTCGTCTATTTCCGCAGTAAATATCTGGAGGGATTAGAGACATATTTATTGAAAGTGAACTTGGGGAAAATACCTCAGACTCCATAGTATCCTCTTATTAAATAACAGTCGAAGATTGTATTGTAGGAAGCCTAGAAACACTTCTCATAGCGAAACTCAAAGAAGTGTATGGTGCAGTTAAAAAAGATATTGGAAGGCGGTGGAAAGAACAATAAAGACAAACTTCTGTCACGGTTTGAATATATCTTAAACTGTATTTCCCATTCAAAAAGATAAGTGAAGCTTGAACAACTAAGCTATCTTAGCTGGTGGACCCTTTTCAGTTCCCGTTTAGCCTATAAAGTTATCATTTGTATGACGTCAACCCAATCCTGGCTGGCTGGCTTTGACACCCTCACCTGTGCCATCTGTAGTTGAAATTATGCTGACTAGATAACTGAAGAAGAGACCTCCATCAAGCTAATCCTTTTGATGCTGGTTGGTGCTTACTGTTGTTGGTCGATGAATATCTTCAGCACCTCTTTTTTCTCTGCTTTCACTCGAAGTCCAATCTTCACTACTTCTTGTGCCAACTTGTTGGTTATTGCTTGTAAATCTCCAAGTTTGCAAGGAATTAGACATAAATTATCCCCTCAAATCTGCCACTGTCTTTCTGTTCGTCCACTGTATGTCGATCATATCATTCCCCACTGTCCGTCACAGGATTTAGTCTGCTTTAATCAGACATATCACTTAAGATGGCAGTTGGCTGCTTCCTCTGTCTCCAATTCAAAGACTTCCCTGAGTTTTCTGTCGTGAGTCACATAATACGTAGCACCATCATACAGGTAGTAGTAACTCTATGAGGGGTAAGATAATCGAACACCTTGTCAACACTGGTCATTCCATCTCAAGAATAGCCTGCCAAAGACAATACGCCCTCATCTCCTTTGAACCACTGAAGCTCTAAACAGTGAGATAGAGAAACTGGAGATATGCATAGAAAAGAAGCCTGCTCAAACATCTCTACTACCGTGATGACAACCTTATCGATTTCTGTCAACTTAATTTTTGCTTCATATTAGTTTGTTTATTTGATATATCACACAGTGAAACAGTATTATTTACTGGATGACGTTTCGAACAAAATTTATTGTTCATAATCATATCAATTAATGAATTAATGATTATGAACAATAAATTTTGTTCGAAACGTCATCCAGTAAATAATACTGTTTCTCTGACTGTGTCATAAATCTAATAAACAAACTAATATGGAATTACTTACTACCACAGTGCCCAAGTTTTACACATATATTAATCTTTGTTTCTTTATTCTTAAACCTTTTTATAACTCTTGTATTTCATTAGAACTCTTACGAAATTTCATATATTACTTTATATCTACATGCATTCTGATTACAATTCATCCCTTAAAATAATTATTTATCTTATCACGGAAGTCTAATACATCTATTCAACTTCTCTTATTCACTGACCGAAATAACATCTCTGATTATGACAACTCATCACTTTTGTAGCCAACCCCTTTCATGAAAAGAAAACTGTACAAAAATGAGAATGTACAGCTTAGTGAACGAATTTGCCAAAAAGAGCCTCTTCGCTGAATAGAGTGTTTTGTTCTGATCAATGTCTGGATGAGGTTTATTTACGAATGAGAAAGAATAATATTCACCTATAAAATTCTTCGTTATACTGCGTCATAACGCATTATATTACCTCTCATCTTTACCTTTCACTGTAGATTTAATTGGTTGCTGACACTAATCAGTTAAATCTCCACGAATGTAATATTTTAAGTTCCCTTGGGGCATTCTGAACACGTATGACGTATATTTTGATTTATCATCAAATAAATTTTATTTTACAAGTTATAATCAGTTGAAGGAAGCTCAAATATAATAGATTGACCTCAGCCCTGTTGCAATTTACAACGCTCGAAAGCTTTTTACTACCCTTGTTAATTTTCGCGAAATACTTGGATCGCACTACTTATATAATTACAGCAGTCACTTGTATTCAACTAACTTAGGATTAGGATTTCGATATATACCTTGATTATTCTTGGTAATTGTTCAAACTCTTGTTTTTCCAACGATGTAAAGCATATTAGAACTGTAACAGAAATAGTTAATTTCACTACTCAGGTTGATAAGATATTGACAAAGCAAAACGGATCCGTTTTATCATCATTCCACCTGTTGTTCTTTCTCTATTCAAGTTCATTGAAAGAAATCTGTATACGAAAATCTGTTGAAACTGTTCGTGTTGTTCGTATTGTGAGTGAATTTGGCTAATCTCCAGGGATCTCGATTAAAACAATGCGTCCCTTAATCCATTAATCATTTTTTATGCTTATATTTATAGTTATTTCAGTTAGACTTGCTCACAACCAACGATTGTTCAACAAGTCATCATTAGCATTTACAACTAGAAATTCATTAGCTCATGCCATAAAATTTACCGTTTTGATTTGTAAATATAAGTTCTTGAAAATAGTGAATAATTTTCGCTTTTTACTTGAACCTAGAATTCTTATTGATTCCTGTTATAGGACTTAGCCAAATAACTTTCTGACTTCTACTCATTATTTAGTGTCACGTGGCAGGCTTTTTATAGTTCCTTTCTGTTCCAAGAGGGAAATATTGCCTCAAGCTTTTGTAGTTTCAGTAGGTGTGGAGCTGATTTATAGGGTGAACTCAATGACTTCACTCCAGAATTTACAATCAGCTAGTAAACTAGGCATGGTTTAACCAGTTCTCGAACCCAGACCATAAATGTGTTTGCCAACCATTCTACTATTGAGAACCACCGATGCGAAGAGATAACACCCGAAGCATTGATATTGGCGTACAGATCATAATTTTCAAAAGGCACCTGAGAGATTTTCTTTTGAGATGCACATTTATAATTCCGAAAGGTCAAATGTGAGAAAATTGTGCACGACTCATCCAAGGGTCGTAGGATCAACCTGCAATAAATATCTTCCACAATCCAATGAAAACAACTGACTTTCCTACTAAAACAATACATTCAGTGAAAATTACTCAGGCTTGCAAAATAATCAATACACAAAGTAAACCATGATTACTTTGGTTCGCAGAATCCATTGCTGTCAAAAGACATTGATTCGACCTCTGTATATAGAAAGCGTGGTTAATCTCCCACTACCATGGTCACTGCAATTGTTTAGTTCTTGTGTTTTGTATTCGCTCTTGTTGCGTAATATTTCACTAAATTTTGATTTTCACTTACTTGACTGAACTCACTATTAGCTTACCAAATTTACTTAATTATTTGTCACTTTTTACGCCCACCCTCTTGAAATCTCCATCATATTATGTATAAATGCACTCTCTTGTTCGATCTTATATTCTTCCTCCAGACAATCCACGTTTTTAATCAAGATCTGAAGTCTAATCCCCTTTCGAATTATTATTATAAATAGTTAGTCCTTTTAACACTGAATAATTTGTCTACTTACATCATTCTTGAAATTATGTTGCTCATAATTTCTATCTATCACTGTTTGATAGAAATTAAGTTCATAAATTTTGTACCTTATAATTTCATGTTGTTAAGGATGTACGCATTTGACGAGAATCGTCGAAATTATACGAATTCATCATGAACTAACATCGGCTAGATGATCACTGGAAAACCTGAGAGTACTGGACAGCTGTTTGGCCAGTCTTGTTTTCGTCTCTTCAGCGCCCACCACCAATGTTCGGACATAGAACCTTCTGGTTACACGGTGAGCTCTTAGACAATTTAGCCACTGAGAACCGGTCCAGCGGTCGGTGAATTCTAACTTTTGCCAATTCACGATATGGCGCAACCACTAGCGAATGTCATCGGTGGTGAGTATTTGTCCTCACACCCGACCTTCTGTACCCCACTGGTCACGACTTCCAACTAGAACCCAGGTAACTACCTACCTGAACAGGTCCATTCACTAGTGAGCACCAGATTGATATTCAAGGTCGTACTATCCTGTGAATATTTTCGTTCCTCCTTTGTTCAAACTAATTATAGGAACTGTTGGTTAGAGGTATTATTTAAATATTTAAGTATAAAAACCTTAATAAAATCATTTTCTACTTGATACTTATCAAACTTTATATGAGTAAATAGTCGAATAAAATGATTAAAAACGAAAGATAATGCATTAATCACCTTGATCTACTCCTTTAATTTCAATAAAATACGGTTTGTTATCATTTGTGTCCAATACACGTATGCATATGGTATCAACGGTAGAATAGGACTTATTTCCACCCGTGTCGGAGACAACAACTTCAAAGCAGTGGTGTGACTAAAAAGAAAACGGGGAGAGAAAACAGGAGAATACAACAAAGTTACGGTGTAACCTTAAAATGTTTCTGGTTAAATCGATCTCTGCACAATTTCTAAAACAGAAACTTTACATAAAACAATTTTATTAGCTTCTGTTATCAGAATGTGCATTTCGTCTTTTATGAATGAACCCCTTCCGCCCGATGTATTTGTGTCTCACTGATTGATGATATATTTTCACTGTGATTCGAAATCAGGTGTCAGCGTTTAAAACCTCTAAGTGTGTTATGTGAATGGCTGCTCAGCTATAGCTGCTACTGGCTGTGCAAAGAAATTTTTTTCCCAAGAACTGATCTGTGGGGGGTTTGAATCGTTTCCAGCTCGGCCACAGATTAAAATCAGTTAGACAACCATTGGAAACCAGGAAGTACTGAATAGCTGTTTCATCACAGTATATGATTCTTCGGCACGACGCATCCCATCGGGATTTGAACCAAGGACCTTCTGGTCACAAGGCGAGCCCTTAGGTCGGATCAATGCTCTCTAGTTATCGGTAGCAGAACGAAATCGCCTAGGGTTCTAATGAGAAGTCATGACCAGTGGGGTCCATCAGGTTGGCAGTTAAGAAGAATACTCGTCAAGAACACTGGCTGGTGATCGCGCTAAAACCACGATCTGGTAGAAGTAGGAATTCATGAGCCAATGAATGGAATCCAAGTGACTGAAAGGCTAACGAGTTCGCCTTGTCTGCCGAAGATTCACAAACTACGATGAAACAGCTATCCAGTACTTCAGTGCTAGTTTTCAGTGGTTCTCCAACTGATATCAATCCATAATCAGGCTTGAAAATGGTTCTTTTTTCATAGAAACTTGTAAATGGTTTACTCTCAGCTGAAACCTATGCAAGTGGATTGAAAGCTTATAACCGTCTCTGTGTTTATTTTCTGATTGTGTGTCTAGTAGAGTGACAATAATACGGAACTTAAGAAAGCGATTCAACAAAGAGAACAGTTCTCAGAATCAAAAATCACATGAACAATGACAAAACTAATCTTCATTCTAGTCATGCCTGAAGCAAAAATTAAAAATCCTTGTGAAATTGTGTAATTTTTTTATGACTTCAATTAAAAATGTCTAGTGACTGAGATTTTAGAAATATACATTTTAAAGATTTTGAAGCTTGATTAAGACAAAACATTTTGTCATATGATGCAGAGTTGTGTCTGTTTAAAAAACGTATTCTTATTTCTCACTAAGAATTTATAAATAGCAAGGCCAGTCAAGTCTGTATATATATTACAATCCAGAAGAAGCTTTCTAAAAATTCACTCGCATGACCGATTTCAGCCAAAAATGTAATAATTTAGTTTCAAGACATAGTGTGATCCCTTTTAGGTGATGAACCGCTGCCTCTCCACAGTTGAATAATTAGAGGCAATAGCATTTGGACGGTACAAATCAGCCAGATCATATTTATTGTACCAATATAAATATTTAAAACTTGGGTCATCATCAGCTTTACATATATGTATATATATGCTGCAACAAGTTGGCAGACAAAGCATCAAAGATAGAACTTCACTTCAGGTGAACATAAAGAAAACAGAGGTGATGAAGATTCCTGGCCAACACCAAAGCAACAGCCACAACAACAGACAACAATCCAGCATAAATGGGAGAAATCTGAAAAAAACAAATTCCTTCACCTACGCTACCTGGGAAGCATCGTTTCAACTACAGGTGGACGGAACTGATGAGGATATCAAAGCAGCGAGGATCGGGAAAGCAAAGCAAGCTTTCATTACTCTCAAGTCTGTGTGGAGGATCAGCAGTAATCAGCATGAAAAATGAGATCCGGATTTTCAACTCCATTGTGAAGTCAGTGCTACTTTATGGATCAGAGACTTGACGCCGCGTCACTAAGGGCACTTCGAACAAACTACAGACCTTCATCAACAACTGTTTTTGCTCAATACTACTCAAGATCAGATGGCCGACCAGAAAAGATCAGCAACAGGGAACTTTGGGAATGAACTAACCAAGCAGGAACCAATTGTGAAACAAATATGCAGGAAGAAATGGAGGTGGATTGGTCATACTCTGAGAAAACAAACCATCAAGTGACATCACACTACAGGCCATTCCTCGAGTGGAACCTGAACGGGAAGTGGCAAGTTAGTCTTCAGGTTAGGGTGACATGGAGGAGGTCATGCGAAGAAGAGATGAAAGCATGTGGGCAGATGTGGAGCCAGGTGAAAGTGTTGGCAGAGAACCGAACGTAATGGAGACGTGTGGCTGAAGCCCTATGTTCCTTTGGGAACTAAAAGAGACAATAATAATAAATATGTGTGCTAGTCATATACTTTGCGGACGATTTATTTCTAATACCACCTAAACTCGAAGATCTGCAAGCGAAAATCAACAAGTTAGCAGAACAAGCAGCAAATACAGGACTTTAAGTGAACATGAGGAAGACCGAGATGATGCAGAAACTCACCGACCAACTACAACAGGCAACAATCACTAGCTCTGGGACAAATTTCAAAGGGGCAACTCATTTTACTTATCTGGTCATCTTGGTTTCAACTACAGGCGGAACGGATGAGGATGTCACAACCAGCCAGAATCATATAGGAAAGGCAAACCTTCATCACTCCGAAATCTGTTTAGAAATCTGCTCCACTCAGCAGAAAGAATAGAATTCGGATTCCCAACACGAATTTTAAATCATTTCTTTGTATGGGACAAAAACGTGTCACGTGGGTCACCAGTAGTATTTCCAACAGGCTACTGCATACTTTTACCAACAGCTTCCTTAACTGCATACTGTAGAACAGATGACCAACAGGAAAAAATTAACAACAAAACACTGTGGGGATTAACTAATCAATAACCCATTGCTCAACAAATATCCCAAGGAAAATGAAGATGAATCAGAAACACACTTAGAAGAACACTGATTGACTACACTGCGAATGGGAAATGATGAGTTGGGCGTGGTCCGAGTGTGATATGGAACTGATTATGTGAGGAGGAGATGAAGGCTTATGATCAGTCTTGGATCCACCTAAGGAGTGAGGAGAACAGGATTAAACGGATATGTTCTTCTCAGAATCCAAGAGAATAATAGTAGTAATAGATAAGTAGACTTGGTGTTAAGTTCATTATCTTTCTCGTAGTTTCTCCTCCCCTTCAGACTCTTCTTACCTATTATTATTATTGTCTCCTTTAGTTCCCAAAGGAACACAGTGCTTCAGCCACACGTCTCCACGTTCGGTACTCTGCAAACAATTTCACCTGGCTCCATGTCTGCCCACATGCTTTCATCTCTTCTTCCCATGACCTCCTCCATGTCACCCTTGCCTGAAGACTAACTTGCCGCTTCCCATTCTGGTTCCACTCCAGAGCCTGGCATGTTATATCAGTTTTCTCAGAGTATCCAGTCCACCTCCATTTCTTCCTGCATATTTGTTGCACAGTCGGTTCCTGGTTGGTTGGTTTGCTCCCACAGATCCCTCCCAATTGCTGACCTTTTCTGGCCGGCCATCTGATCTTCAGTAGTATTAAGCGAAGACAGCTATTGATGAAGCTGTATACTTTGTATGAAGTGCTCTTCATGAAACATCAAGTCTCTGATCCATGTACTAACACTGATTTCACATTGGAGTTGAAAATCCGGATCTCATTTTCATGCTGAGTGCTGTTTATCTCCTCCACACAGACTTGAGAGCAATGAAAGCTTACCTTGATTTTCCAATCCTCGCGTTGATGATATCCTCATCAGTTCCGTCCGTCTGCAGTTGAAACGATGCTTCCTAGGTCGGTAGGTAGGTGAAGGAGGTTGCTTCTTTCAGATTTCTCCCATTTATGCTGGCTGATTGTTGTCTGTCGTTGTGGCTGTTGCTGTTGGTGTTGGCCAGGAATCTTCATCACCTCTGTTTTCTCTATGTTCACCTGAAGTGAAGTACAATCTTTGATGCATTTTCTGCCAACTTGTTGCTTTTCACTTGCATATCTTCCAGTTTGCGGGAAATCAGACAAATATCATCGGCGAAGTTCAGATCCTCCAAGTTTTTTGTGTGGGTCCATTTTATGCCTGTTTCCTGGCTGCCCGGCCTGCTGTCTGTCGCATTATCCAGTCTACCACAATCAGGAAAATCATTGGAGATAGTAGGCAGTCAGCGCTTGTCTTACTCCCTGTCTTCACTTCGAAGGATTCCGTGAGTTTCCCGTTGTGGATTACTTGGCATGCAGCACTGTCGTACAACTGTTGGATGAGATGTATAATTGTTGGCGGCACCCCTGGTAGTAGCGAAGTAGTTTCAAATCACCTCTCGATCGACGCTGTTGAAGGCCCTTTCAAAGTCAATGAAGTTGAGTGAGGTAGAGAGCTGACTGCCATTCCAGTCTCTGTTCAGTGATGATCCTTAGTGTTGAGATTTGATCGATGCATAACTTGTTCCTCCTGAATCCAGCCTGTTCCGTTCGAAGTTTTTCATCCAAGGCGTAGTTGATTCTCTCCAGGATGAAGCGGCCTAGTATTTTGCTCGGGATGGACAGGAGGATAATGCCGCGCCAGTTCTTGCATTGACTTAAGTATCTTTTCTTCGGAAGTTTGAATAAGTAGCCTTTCTTCCAATCCGCCTGTTCTTACCTGTTGACATAAAACTCACTGTTTACTGTAGAATTGTGTCACTTTTGCAATTTTTAGTCATCTATATTCTTTTTTAAACTTAATCAAACAATGTACAGTGTGGTTGTTAAACTTGTGTTGACATTTTAATCTCAAGTTCTTTGCAAAAATTTTAGAACTAAAAAGTCAATTTCGTTTAGCTCAGACATTTACTTTGTCATGAACATGGAAGCTGGTAGACAATTGTGAAAGTAAAATAACAAGATTAATTATGCGCTTTTCATGGATATAGCGAGAAATGTGACATGAAATTCCTTGTAATTTTCTCACTAATTTTTAGCAAAGGTATATTTTATGACTTTCTGACATTTATTTATCAATTACACAAAGGTATATCTGAAGGTAACAAACAGTATTGCATCGCTTACAACAGGAAGCATATGACAATGAGTAATAAAATGTATATAAATGCGAATGCACGGTAATAATTTACTAAGTGAACTTGCTTACGACAATTTACTAATGTTTGTCTCAAGTAATATTTTGTCATTGTATAACAACTGCAATCCTTCCTTCAGATTTACCATAGAAAAGAAATTTGTTTTTAGCCAGACGTATGTTGTTCTCTATCTCGGTAAAAGATAAATTCTCTCGTCTGGTCAACTTCATGAGCACCTATAAGTTCACCAGCTCTGGTGGAGCAACGTACATTAGCCGTAACCAGAGAGTGCTTTCTAAATCTATACAAGAGTAAATTTCAGCAGGGTTATACACGGGAGAAAGGGAGGGTGTGTGAAGCTCTTTGCTAGGAAACTTCATCGACTCCTGACACTCTATCAACGCTGACCAAAATTTTAAGATCATCTATCGAACTCATGCTAACTTGACGCATTTTCTTCGTTGTAAGCTTCTGAAGCTAGAGGAGACCATTTTTTCTAACTTGACTATAGAACATTTGTTTACTTGATGTATGTACTCTCCCGTTATTACTAAGAATATTAATACTAATACTCTCAATCTGAACTGTTCCCGGTATTATTTCACTTGTCCTCTTTATGCTTTTAGACGTAAAAGCCATTTGCAATGTTAAACTTCAAATGATGTTGCGTAATATTTTAACTGTCAATTAATTCTACTAATTCTATAATCTTACATCCCTTTCTGCCTTCTATACATTCTATAAACTGTTGTATGTATGACATTATTTGTTTTATGAACTGATATTTAACTATGATTATAATCAAAAATATTTTAATAGCATTTCATATCATTAGTATTACCTTATGTATTCACACATTCGTTTTCCCCTACATTCGTCCGTCCCTCCTTAATCGACCTGGACAACCCACCCTCCGACAGGTCATTCATATCGGCGCCGTGCTTAGCGTGGACATTCAGTCAACACGAGCACCTATATGCCAGAACTCTTGGTCCCTCCTTGGTGGTTCAGCAGTACAATGTCATCCAACTATGCTCGTGGCCCGAGGTTCGATTCCCTGCTGGATTACACCATTTACTTCTATTATAAGCCAGAGAAAAAGGGGCGGATGGACGTGAGGCTATCAACTTCACCCCGTAAAAACACGGCACTGCTACTGGAATTTAAAGGATCAAGCTTAAGGCCCTACGTTCCACACGGAACAAAAAGGAACATAAAAGAACATCTGTTTAGATTTCATTGCGGGATACAGCTTCTTAAAAATGCATATATGTACTATTGTACAGCTCGATAATAAATTTGTTGAAGAGAGTCTTTCGCTGAATATCGTGCTTTTTAATAGAATGTAAATACCATGGAAATATGAATCAGGAGAACAAATTATTTACCTGATTTTCCCTGTCCAGTATTTCTGAGGTGAACAAACTTCCATTATTCAGCAAGTAAAATGGCAGATCATATTCCAGAGTTAGATTATTATTAATCTTCTTTGAATTTTGTTCATTGCCGGTGCTGCTTGTTCTCCCGGGTAAAATTTTAAATGTCACTTCACTGTTAAGTCCTTCATCTCTGTCTAGTATTTGAAGATCACCAATCCACGTGTGTGGTGGTTGATTTTCTTCTACAGCAAACTGTCTTGGACCACGGAATTCAGGTGCATTGTCATTTTCATCTAATATTCTTATCCGTAATTGTGCTGTTGCTGTATGATAATTTGCGATGACGTCTTTTGTTCTGTGCGATCGACTGTCCAGTGCATGAGAGCCACCACCATCGATTGCCAATACTGTAAGCTGTGATTGAATGAATTCAAAAGGAATATAAATTTATTTCCATCAGCGCTAATATGAACCGGCTCACTTTAGCAGACTCAATGGACAAACAACCAAATTTTTAAAACCCTACTTAGAATAGATACTCAAATTGACAGAAATATCAGTAGTAACTTGAAAAGGTTATCACATGATACGAGTTTTTATTTGATAAACTACTTGAAATATCAATGAAACTTCTTTACCAACGAAATCATCTTCAGACGCTGTACACAGTCGTATTTCTATCTACCAAATATGGATGGTAGTCCATTACTGAGTAATAGGGATGATGAAATTGATATAATTACTTAGAAGTGGCTTCGAAAGTAAAAATAAAAGTTGCAAATTATGTAACACTCAATGGCACAAAGCGAGAAAGCGTTAGAAATTTGATAAGGTTGAAATGGTTATTGAGTAGTGAGAAGAAAGGCAGTTGTGTGTCAATTTAACAAAAGTGAAGAGAGTGAGAAAACGTGCTAAAGGAACTTGTGAGAGTGATTATTATTATTGTTTCCTTTAGTTCCCAGAGGAACATAGGATTTCAGCCACAAGTCTCCATTGCGTTCGGTTCTCTGCCAACACATTCAACTGGCTCCACGTCAGCCCACATGAATTCCTCTCCTCTTCACATGACCTCCTCCATATCACCTCACCCTTGCACTGACGACCAACTCACCGCTTCTCACTCGGGTTCCACTCGAGCAATGGTCTGGCGTGTGATGTCACTTGATGGTTTGTTTTCTCAGAGTATAGCCAATTCACCTCCATTTCTTTCTGCTTATTTGTTACACAGTTGGTTCCCGCTGGGTTGGTTCGCTAATCGCCAGAGATCCATGTTGCTGATTTTTTCCGTCCATCTGATCTTGAGTGAGAGATCTTGTTAGAGTGATAATAGTGAACTAATTATTAAAGTAAAAGCTAAGTAATCATTAGAAATTAAAAATTTTTTACAGGGAACTAATGAAGAGGTTAAGACTTTGGTATGATAAAAGACTGGACAAACATTTTGTATATACAGAGTTCGGGTTTGTATTGACGAATCACCAACGCCTCCGCCAGACACAAATGTAGGAACCTAATACCCTTTGTACTATTTGGTCTCACCTTGTAGATAATGTTGAAAGACGACTCTGGTGAAGATGTGTGGCTTGAGCTCACCAAGTACTCGAGCATATAGCTAGTAACTGTCTTGTATTGTCATTTTGATAAACATGCCTGATAATGCTCAGAGATGCATTTGGAAAGTATGCTTTTTGTGTGGCCAATATAACTAACCTTTACTTTATTAATTAATTCTCTATTATCACTCTCACATGTTCCATATGTAAGTTATCTCACCTTCTTCACACTTGTTAAATTGACACTCAACTGCCTTTCTTCTCAATACTCAATAACAATTTCAACCTTATCAAATATCTAACTCTTTCTCTCTTTGTGCCGTTGAGTGTTACATAATTTACATCTTTTATTTTCACTTTTGTAGTCACTTCTGGGTGATTATATCGAATATGTCACACACTATTACTAAATAATGGACTTCTACACATTTTTGGTAAATATAAATACGACTGTACAGCCTGTGAAGATGATTTCATCGATAAAGAACATTTTCTTCGCTGAATTTGTCTTTTATTTTCTTCATGACTCAATTTTTTAAATTTTTTTTATTCCTTCACGTTCCCAGTGGAACATAGGGCTTCAAGCAAGTGGCTTGAAGTTTCTGTAGCAGTGTTTATTTTACAGGATGGGGTTGCTAGCCTCATGCCCAACCTTTCCTCTTTACCAGCCTTATTACCGGCTTAGCGAGGTTAAGGAGATCGTTGGCCGGGGATCGAACCCCGGGCCATGTGCATGGTCGGCGAGCGTCCTAACCGCTGTGCCACCGACGCTTTTCATGACTCAATGGGTACTTGATATTTGCTGTCCTCATAAGCATGAACAATTAATTGACTTGTTCTACATACATCCTATATGTTGGTGACACACAGCGTTCTACTGAACATGGCACATTCCAAATAGTCGATATCAGATGGAAGCCTTTTGCATGAATCGGGTTATTCTTAAAACCGTAAACTGATAATTTTCATTCAACCCTGTTGTTTTTAATAATAACAGTTTGCTTTATTCTAAAACGAAATTTACGATACATCATGAAATTCTCAGCACTTTGCAAAACATTGCATCTGATTAACTCAATATCTACAACAACAAAACAATACGGAGTGTAGGTAGCCGGAACTGATGATAGCAACATTTGGCATTTACAGGGACAAAACAGTCAGAAATGTACAAAAAGTCTAAAATGATAATAATGTTAATGATAAAATTATAAGATAATTGAAATAATTTCACCATAAATTGCAAACAGGAGAACATAAAACAGCTATTTTGTTTTCTAATTACATAATAAGTTGTAAGTTTCATGCCTAACACTATCTCTATCACATAGAACGTGGGCCAAGTGGGGTATCGGTGAGTTTTTTACTTGATTGTGCAAGGATATTATCTTTTGTAATGACTTCTAGCTGTAGCTGATTGAGACGCAAACGGAAAGTTATGGATGAAGAGGGCGTCGAAAGTCAGACAATAGAGATTTAGACTATTTCTCACATAATTTCAGGTATCCGCCAACTACAGTAGCGACGAGCTAACTTAGTGGTGCAATTCTGGCCCAAAAGACAGCCTTGAATACTATTCGCATTATGACAGAGGCGTTTATGAGTAGCCTAGGAAAGATTAATAGGAGCAATAAAGAACAATTAGGCTGCATAAACCTCCATCTAATTTTTGCCAAGTCTTTGTTTTTACAATTTTCGATTACTCTGCATGTTAATATGCCTCATGGGAAATTGAAACAGTCTCTCCCTCTTGCTAATTTCACTCCAATGTTTACAAAACCAACTTTCCAAAACTGTAATTTTGATCTAAAAATAATAAATGCGTATTTTTAAATTTATATTAGGTTGATTTCTTGATGTCACTCATGCTGTTAATTTGTTCCAAGTTTGTTTTAGCCCAAAATAGATGAAATTTTGATTTCTGGAAACACTTTTCAGGACAGTATCCTGAAAGGTGGAAGACCAGCTTTTATGTATTAATTCAATCAAAGAAACACCTATTTAGTTGAAATGTTTTTTTCAAAAATTTTATGAAAAGCACATTCAAAATGATATCAGTTAGACAGACTACTGGAAACCAGGGAGCACTGGACGGTTATTTTGCCGTAGTTTTGGCACTCTTCAGCCCTGTACACCAACTCTTCACTAGATATTGAACCTGGGACCTTACAGGTGACGACACCCAGCAGATTGCTTATTTAGCAAAGAAGATCCTTAAACCTTACACTGAAATCTCCATCTGCAGATATTCTTCATTTTGTGCTTCTTCCGTCTTTTTTCCTATATACATACTGTAGGAAATTGGATATCCAGAGAACTTTAAAAAAAGTATATGACAATACTTGAAGATAGGCTAACGATGGATACCGTAGATTGCACCTGACATTCTGAAATGTCAGCTTAGTAGAGCAGTAAAGAGAACATTTTCTGCAGCTAGGCTAGTACTGACAACAAGTGACGGATGAATTACCAAAGGTGGCCTCATCAGTGTGTATCTATGAATTTAACTGCTCATATGGGTCCAATTACACTGACCGTACTCAGAGGGCTTTATCCATGAGCGCACGTGAACAAGTACCTGTATGGTTGAGTAAAGTGAAAACCATATGAGCAAACAGTGTAGTTTAGCTCAATCAGTAGATACTGAGCATTCAATATAACCAGAGCAGGCGTCCTGGGTTATCTATCACGTTCCTGGTGATCAATCTAGGGGAGCTTCACTACGTCTTATATTAGTAGCTGAAGAGGTGGCAATCAATGCCAAAAGAACCGGTATTTGTTAACAGAAGAAGCATGTCTAACGCTCTGTTTGCCTTGACTTACAATAAGGTCAGCGAATCCTTTAAAGGTATTGACAATTTAAATTCTCATCGCAAATTATTCTTTCCCTTTTTCCTTTCGTTTCATTGACATATGTTCATTCCTGACTTTTGACGACCCTGTGACCTTCCTTATTATTTCTATTACCTAAGGTCTACGTTGTGCTTTTCCAACTTGTTATTAGACATACACAACCCTGTTCACTTCACTAAATTCATTATTATTTGATAATAGTTCACTAAGATTACTTTTAAGTTTACACCATATCATCTGCTGAGAGGTGATTTGGAAACTAATTCGCTACTACTGGGTGCCGCCAACAATTATACATCTCATCCAACAGTTGTACGACAATGCTGCATGCCAAGTAATCCACAACGTAAAATTCACAGAATCCTTCGAAGTGGAGACGGGAGTAAGAAAAGGCTGGCTGGCTTCTTACTATCTCCAATGATATTCAAGTGTTGGTTTGTAGGGATTTGATTGGTTACAGGATTTTCATCATGAGCTGACATTAGTTAGAGAACAATTGGAAAACCTGGGAGTACTGGACAGCTGTTTCGTCCTAGTTTGGGACTCTTCACAGTACGCACCCATCGGGATTCGAACCCAGGACCTTCTGGTTACAAGGCGAGCTCGTATACCATTAAGCCACTGGGACCCGATCCAATGGTCCATGAATTCTAACTTCTGCCAATTCACGACATAGCGCGACCCCTAGCCAATGTCGTGAATTGGCAGAAGTTAGAATTCATGGACCATTGGATCGGGTCCCAGTGGCTTAATGGTATACGAGCTCGCCTTGTAACCAGAAGGTCCTGGGTTCGAATCCCGGTGGGTGCGTACTGTGAAGAGTCCCAAACTAGGACGAAACAGCTGTCCAGTACTCCCAGGTTTTCCAATTGTTCTCTAACTAATGTCAGCTCATGATGAAAATCCTGTATCTCCAAGGATTTTCTTAATTGTGGTAGACTAGATAATGCGACAGAGAGAGGGTAGCGAGGAGACAAACATAAAATGGACCCACACAAAAACTTGGAGGATCTGGATTTCTCCGATGATACGTGTCTGATTTCCCAAAAACTGAAGAATATGCAAGTGAAAGCGACAAGTTGGTACAAGAAGCATCAAAGATAGGACTTCACTTCAGGTGAACATAGAGAAAACAGAGGTGATGAAGATTTCTGGCCAACACCGACAGCCGCAGCCACAACGACAGACAACAATCAACCAGCAAAAATGGGAGAAATCAGAAAGAAGCACCTCCTTTACATACCTACCTTCCTACCTTCTTGAGAAGCATCGTTTCAACTACAGGTGTACATGACTGATGAGGATACCAAAGCAGCGATGATTGCGAAAGCAACGCAAGCTTTCATTACTCTCAAGTCTGTGTAGAGGAGATCAACAGCACTCAGTATGCAAAATGAGATCCGGATTTTCAACTCCACTGTGAAGTCAATGCTACTTTCTCCACAGATGAGAGACTTGGCGCCACTTCACTAACTTCGATTAAACTACAGACCTTCATCAACAGCTGTTTTCGCTAAGTACTTCGCCCAAGATCAGATGGCCGGTGAGAAAAGATCAACAGCAGTGACGTATCCTTGAGGGTGAACCAACCCAGCAAAAATCGATTGTGCAACAAATATGCAGGAAGAAGTGGAGGTGGATTGGCCATACTCTGAGGAAACAAACCATCAAGTGACATCACCCGCTAGGCCATTGGTCGAACGGAGTCCAGACAAGGAGTAATGAGTTGGTCGTCAGTGCGAGGGTGACATGGGGGAGTTGATGTGAAGAGGAGATGGAAGCATGTGGGCAGATGTGCAGCCGGATGAATGTGCTGGCAGAGAACTGACCGCAATGGAGACGTGCGGCTGAAACACTGTGTTCCTCTAGGAACTAAAGAAAACAATAATAATAATTATTATTATTCCACAGTCATTATTATTGTAGTTATTTTTGCCTACCTCTAGTCTATACCATTTTTATTTTATTTTACTGTAGTTTCCACACACACCGCTTATTACACTCACCCACCCATTACTTCTTGGCAATGGCGCTTTCTGGCAGCCTAAGCCTCAGGTGGGCCACCATATACATATGTATATATATACATGTATAGAATAGCCTAGACAGTAGAGCCAATTGTAATTCTCCTGAATCAACCGGAGCTCTGTGTGCAAAAGGGACAGGTACAGCCCCTATTGACACTCTGGATTGCTGGGGAATCTGTAAATTCAAAAATTCTATCTGAAATTCATTTTGGGAATGTCGTCTGTCGGTATTACAAATTCAGTGTAATTAAAAATACTAATAACACTAATAAAAAAATTTCCTTAGTTATTATGGTCATATAAATGAAGAACTTGATGAAAACATTTGTCAAAAATAATATTCTTTGTTCACTATTCACTATGAAGCGATGATACCAAATAGCTATCCTATAAAAATCATTAGGAAGATCACTAAAGGCCAAAAGCTAAATAAAAATATTTGTGAAACTAGTAGTGATAACATAAATAAGAGAGAATATAAAGCATCTACTGTTATACCATATAAGAATAGGATATCTGTGACCCTACGTAGGATTCTCAATAAAGGAGGAATTAGGGTGGCATTCAAACCTACAAACTCACAGACAAGCTCTGTAGGTTAAAGGACCCAGTTGACCCAATTCGACAAAATAATATAATTTACAAAATACCCTGCAATGATTGTGAGCTACGTCAACTACATACGTCAAACTAGTAGGTCAGTGGTAGTCAGATTGTCAGAACATAAGAATTTAGCTAAGGAAAAAATGGTTGACCCCACGAAGATAAGTAATTTAGAAAAAAGTTCAGCAATTTCACTGCATGCATTGACACACGACCACACAATAGGGTGGGAGAGGTTTAAAATTCTAAGAAGTAATATAGGTAGGTGGAGGGAGATAGAGGTTGATTATTGAATTGTGGTTCATCGAGTCTACACCCAACACATGCAATAGTGACGACTCATCACTCATACCGGAAATGTGGAAAACACTACTACTAATCCAGTCAAGCGATGGAAAATAATGGAATTATATAAACGAAGTCATAAAGTTGTGTGAGTAGTGCATTGATATGATTATGAGCAATAAATTTCGCTCGAAACGTCATCAGTAAATATAACTGCATAACACTGTGAGACTTTATCAAAATAAAATTTTATCCACAATGGAATTATACTCTACCACAGTGCACAAGTTTTTTTCTTATATTTGTTCACTATTTAGTCTTTTTAATTTTTATTAGTTGTCTTCAATGAAATTTGAGTAAATGTGTTGACAATTCCATTACTGTGTAGGTTGACCTTCCTCAAAACTTATGTCTTTTGTTAGGCTTTATTTCACAGTTTTAAACAGATATCTTTGGTAACGTCTGTGACTTCAGGTAGCACTGGGTGACGCGGGTTCGAATCTCAGAAAGGACATGAATTCCTTCAAGGTTGCAGATACGCCTTGCTGACTGGTAAGTGCCAACTAGCACGAGATCTAGGTCAGGCAGGGTTTCCTGCTGATTGCCTCCAACCATCTAGTGGTTCATATCTTCTAAATACTTGGTCATCTCACTACAAATGTTAATTGCCGGACAGATGGTTTTATTTGTTCTGTTTCTTTTCTTTACAATGTCAATTTTTATTCTTTCTTTTATATTACTATTTTTATATCTCAAGGAAACGAAACAGGCACAACTAATTGAATTAAATAAACAAAAAGAAACGGACCCATAATATTCTGAGCAATCCTATTAATTAATTTTTATCAGAATAGAGTCCCATATGTATGCAGATAAATTTGTTTACGAATAGATAGGAAAATTACTCATCTTTACATATTTCCAAAAATTAAGTCGAGTTTTTTGCCTTGCAAGAGATATTATGACGTATTGCGCTTCAGGCGTTGGAACGAAAAATTTATAAGTATAACCTAAGAGATGTATTTTCCCACGATGAGACAGGGATTTAAGCAGTTACTAACCTGACATCCTACATTAGACTGTCACAGCCCCTACACTCTAGAGATACAGCCTCATTTTGAAAATGTTTCCAGCCAAATTATAAGATTTCGAAGGTAATTAACATGAAGCCATATCCAAATTTCTACCTCAAACAGTTTATCCCATGTACAGTATTCTGTGATCATAAACAGATTCAGTACACGCAAAGTCCCTGTCAAGCTTTCTATGAAGTCAATAAAAATTCCTTTATTTGGTTGTTCAGTAAAACCTCTGTTAGAAATAAACGACGTTTCCATGTTAAGGAAAACATTTGAAAAATGAGTAGCATTCACAATATCAAAATACTATGCAGTCATTATTTCATATGTGTCCCCTTGATCATCTTCATCAAAGCAAGAAAAATCGAAATTTGTAGTGTAAGATGTGCACATTATTTCGAGACTCCTCTTCAGCTACAGACAGTCTGACTTAAATATACGTGGTATTAAAAAGTAAGTTGAAAGCAGGTTGGTAACAATATCAGTGACTTTAGTCGCCTGACAAGTCAACAAATACTATAGGATGTAAGCCTGAAAGAATATGGCAGAGTTGACACTTAAAAGAATTGACGGAAGGCGCTAATACATACACATATCCTAATAAAGCTTGAATTCTTTGTCTAGGGTACCCAGCCTAGATCAGCCAAGGGCGATAGGATAGTACGTGACCTAATAGTTGTGCGCAAGGTTTGAAGGCTGTGTGCTATATTCATGCGCCTTGCTCTAATCATGTTTACCGCTTTTTACACTGTTGAAGCAATCCAGTTTGGCTTGCCATTCACTTGTTTTCTGCCACACATGCACCTAGCTTCGTGTTGGACTGCATGTACGCTGGTCTGGTAGACTCGCGCTAGGGTTGTAGCCTCAAAGCGTCGGTGGTTCAGTGGCAGAACGCTCGCCAACCGTACATCAAGGCTCGCATTCCGATCCTCAGGCAATATACTCCTAAATCTCAATAAGCTGACTGGAAGGCCGGTAAAGAGGAAAGGCTGGGTGCGGAGCTAGCAATCCCACCCAGTTAAAATAGGAAAACCCGCTGCTACCGAAACTTCAAAGCTCTAGCTTCAAGCGCCAACTTCTAATAGGAACGTAAGGGAATAAAAAAATTAACAAAATAAGAACAGCCATTTTTAAATTATTCTATCAGCAGAAGTTTGGTGTAGAGATCACAGTTCAGGGAGAAAACAGTGGCTGAACTGTAACGATGACGTAAATAGTTACAACTAACACATGTATAAAGCCCTCATTTATCATAAGCTTGGAATAATACTCGAGTTCTGCCGGCTGCCCTGACAACAAAAAACACCAACGTATCAGAAATAAAGAAGGAAAAATCTTATGCAACACCATACGATTAGGCAATTGAAAGTGATTTGAAGTCAGTTGCATAAGTCAGGATGAGTGTACCAGAAGAAAACACTCACAGTGATGATGACAATGATAAAAAGTCAGAAGTCAGAATACATAATTATGTAAGATGTGAGACACTTTTATTAGGGCGAACTAAGAGTAATCCACATTACAGCACTAGTCGTGCGCTTCATTAGTCGAAAGTGGACAGGTACCCATCTGAATTCACCTACAAATGTGTTAAAAAATTCAAATGTTCAAGTGTTGGTTTGTAGGGATTTGATTGGTTACAGGATTTTCATCATGAGCTGACATTAGTTAGAGAACAATTGGAAAACCTGGGAGTACTGGACAGCTGTTTCGTCCTAGTTTGGGACTCTTCATCAGTACGCACCCACTGGGATTCGAACCCAGGACCTTCTGGTTACAAGGCGAGCTCGTATACCATTAGGCCACTGGGACCCAATTCAATGGCCCATGAATTCTAACTTCTGCCAATTCACGACATAGCACGACTCCTAGCCAATGACTTCGGCGAGTATTTGTCCTCACACCCGACCTGATGCACCCTACTGATCACTACTTCTCACTAGAACCCCAGGTAACTACCTACCTGAATAGGGCAAGTCACTAGTGAGCATCTCATTGATATTCAAGTGTTGGTACATTCTGCAGCAAGTTCATTAAAATGGCTAAAAGGTGGTCATCTACTCGTTTCCCCGAAAACATTCTAAAAAGCCCGAGACCAAAAAGGAACCCAATCCCTTAACAGCAACATGCACCAAAATCTAATCGAATCAGCATACAAAGTGGACATGCAGATTTGCTTTTATCCAATTACTAACCAACACAGAAACTCAATTTTACTTCTATAAAGCTGAATTGATCGCAATCAAACAACTCAAAGCAAATTTACATAAAAGGAAATAAACAGTGATTGATCTTAGTTTACCCTGGTGATAATTTTTCACTTCTTAGATAACTATGTATTCCGACTTTTGACTTTTTACCATTCTCATCATCACTGTTACTGTGTTTTCTTCAGGTACAATCATCTTGACTCATGCAACTGACTTCGAATCACTTTCAAATGCTTACTCGTATGGTGTTGCATAATAATATTTTTCCCTCTAGGTTTCTGATCCATTAGTGTTTTTGTTGTCAAGGCAACCAGCAAAACTTCTCGAATATTCTTCCATGTGTTGGTTTGCAGGGACTTGATTAGTTGCAGGTTTGCTCACGAGCTGACATCAGTTAGAGAGCCACTGGAAAACTCGAAAAGTCGTAACCAGTGGGATCCATCAAGTCAGGTAGGAGTACAATTACTTGACTTTGACACTGGCTGGTGGTTGAGCTATGTACATCGTGAAATCTCAGAAGCTGAAATTCATGGGCCAGTAAATCAGGTCCAAGTGACTGAATGGTCTGCGAGGTTGTTTTGTAACTGAGCTTGAACACTGGAGGGTGCGTACTGCTGAATAAGAGCCGCAAACTAGGACGAAACAGCTGTCGAGTACTCCCAGGTGTTCCAATGGTTCTCTAACAAATAACCACTTTCTGTGTGTTTTTACGTAACTGTTTATGTCATCACCACAGTTCAGCCATTTCTGCTTCCTTAAACTACTATCTTCAACCCAAACTTCTGCTTACTGAATAATAAAAAGATGAATGTTTTTATACTGTTAATATTATGTATATTTTAGTCAGGCTATCTGTGGTTGAAGAGAGGCTTATAAAACAATGTGCACACTTTTGATACTGCCATTTTAATCCTTCTACCTTCAATCATGATTTCTCGCGTCAAATATGAACAACTCCTGTTTGAATAACCAGAATGTGAAACGTTTCTTAGAATGTTGATTTCAGCAGAGTAGTTTATTTCAAGACACTGATTTAATGAGAAAAAACCTGCCATTAACAAACAGTCTGTGATCTGTTGCATGGAACTGTGAAATTTTGTCTTTAAGGAAAAAGGCTCCAAGGCAAAATAGCTTACTTGAAATTCTGACTGAGCTTCACGATCAATTTCAGCTGAACTCATAATCCAACCAGTAACCGGATCTATTTTAAAGTAAGGGGTGATTAATTCATTCTTTTCCAGACTATAATGAATTTGGGCATTTTCTCCAACATCCTTATCCGTAGCATGTACCTGAAAGAAAGGTAAATAAGTATATACGAAAATGAAGAGGAAAAGGAAAAAATACCAAAAGAGAATGAATTATATATGGAGTTTTAAGCTCTAATTGGCCTTTTACTAAGGTTAGTGAGTAAAATACTGTGAGTCAATCTACTCAGGCGGTATATAAATAGAAGGAACTAATCATATTTGAAACCCACACCAAGAACAACATGTGTAACACAGGCCTGACATTAAGCATTTTGGATCATTGTGGTAAAAGCTCCCGAATTGTGGTTATGCATTCTGACAAACAGAAAAACAACTGTATGAAAGAACACATTTTACAATGGTCATATTTTGATAAGGATTCCTTTCGTATACAGGATTAAAATTACCAAAAACAACAAGTGATGTGAAATATAGAATATCGCAGCTGTGTTAGAGTATGGTTCTGTAAAAGAATAAGTTTAGTTTGATAAAACACACAGAAATACGGTTTATCAAACAGAAATGTTCTTGTATGGTATTGACATAATGAAGCAAGTGAAACGTTACCAAAATTTTCTTATGGTGATAAAGAGGTGTCTTGTGCGTAGTAGAGGTGGTTGGAGGCAATCGGCAGGTAACCTTGAACCTAGCCTCGTGATAGTTGGCACTTGTTAGCAAGGCGTAGGAAGGAATTCTTGTCCCTTCTGAGATTCAAACCCGTGTCATCCAGTGATGCAGTCAGAGACGTTACAAATGAGCTATTCGGGCTCTCGATTCACCTCCTGTAGGAGTGTATTGGATGCTTTCATTGGACAGTGGTAAATAGTGTGATGTGTCTAATCCTTTGTTTGGTGCACACTGAATTTTATCAGTCAGGTTTGCAGTGTTGTCATCACGAAGTACTGTGAACTGTTGGTATTAGATACGCCTTGCAGATATGCCATGGTGACGAGTGCCAACTAGCACGAAACCTAGGTCAAGCAAGGCTTCCTGCCGATTGCCTCCAACCATCTAGTACCAACAGTTTACAGTGCACCCTTGGATGGCGAGCCACCTAGTGGCATGGTGGTCACATTATAAACTTGACTGATAGAATTCAGTCCGCGCCAAACAATGGACTAGACATATAACACTAGTTACTGACTAGTGTCCAATAAAAAAACAGGTGTCTCTTCACTCTCATTAGTGTTGACCTGTGGTAGGATGACTACTTTCTGTTTCAGTTATAGAAATGAGAAAAGCATTTACTGTTATTGACTTAAGAAATTACACAATTTTTGTGAAAATTCCCAATTGATTTTACTAAATGCATACTAGGCAATACTTCATTGACTCCATTACTTGATACAAACCGGTTTGTTCAATGAACAACTATGTCAGAATTTTTAACTAAAGTTAAACAAAACCTAGAGATCGATAGAATTTGAACTAACATCCTCCTGATCAATGGCTGATAATATGATTATCTTTAATGACACTCTTTTTCTCCTCACATTATTATCATTCCATCGAATAAGATAAAACAAAACTTGTTAAAATTCGGATACTTATTCCTTAGATTATGGGTTTTGACGGGATCTTGACTAATTTCAACAATTAGAGTTTCATTGGAAACCAGAATTTACTGGTCAGTTGTTCTCCCACAGTTTGGGACTCTTCATCTGCGTGGATCCATAGTGGCACTAGAGATGAACCTGGGTTCTTTACATTACAAGGGCAGGATCTCTGATCATTCAGCCACTTGAGCCACAATTCAGTGATCCTTGAATTCTAACTTTGTTGACTTGTCACATAGCACTACCCTAAACTTATGCCATGTATGAAGTTTCACTTCACCTTGGTGTGGTGGACTCCACTTCCCTCGACTCCTCAGTGAAATGGGGACTTAAATCAAAATTTTGAGTTTTGTACTAATTTGGATTGGTCTTGGTTGTAGATGTCACTACGAACGTATTTTCCAGCTACTTTACAAGTAGGCGACCTAATCATAGTTAAGTATAATCCACTTACTGTCAGTGATAATCTTCTGTGTATTACACTTAATTTAACTGAATAATTTAAAAAGAGTCCTAGAGTAATTTTACTAACGATTTGTCTATACATGTCATGAATTCGTCTTTGTAGAGAAGATGGTTCATATAACCATGGTTTTAGAGGAAGCTAAACATTTTCAATTAGATACCATTTTTGTTATTAATCGTTTTCTTCAAAAGAATGGTTACTGAACAGAGAATATTCCTTTCGATGACCTCTTCTTCATCAGGTTCTACACTTTTATATACAAAATAGTGAATGAATTAGTGTTATTACCAACAATATTAATGTTGTTTAAATAACATCGAATCAATAATAATAACAATATCAGTGGATTACAGTTCGATGGCATCAACATAACAATACACACTGAATATCAGAAACATTAGGAAAGATAATAATACAAATTCATGAATTTATAGTCTCCACTGAAGGTCGGCCAGGGCAGCAGTAGTGGCTAGACTTTCTTCTTTTGCACAAAGCACTGGTTATTTCATGCGAATCGCGATAGTCCCTGTTGTTTGGAGTATACGGTACCAAGATGTTTTTGACAATTTATTTGGTACCCGTTAGATGATAGAGAAGGATTCTTCAATGCTGACTTTATGGCCAGCAGGTTTGGACCAGGTGGTTTAATAGCGAACGGTTGATGGTTTTTACTACATCTTTATTGAGCCACACTTGTAGATGTTCCAGAGCACGAAAAATCAAGTTCCTAAAGCAACGGCCGATATAACCCGATCCACATGCTCAGCTGAATTGGTAAATACAATTTGAAGTAGCTAGTCTAGGTACTTCATCTTTCAGACTTGGAATCACCATCAATCGTGTAGAGAATAAGACGTGTAGTTCGCCAGCATTAAAAGTTCTTTGAACTGATTTTCTTCATTTCTTCGTAGTTATTTCACTTGGTATGTTGCCCTTGAATTGCCGTCGAATATATAAAGGCTTCTTGTTTACGGATAATGAGTTGTCCCTTTCCACTTTCTTTGTCATGTGTTTCTTGATAAATTTGTCGGGATAGTTATTTTCAGTCAAGGTATCATATACTATCTTTAGTTCATTTTTAATTACCTCTTCTGAGCATATAGCTCTAACCCCGTGACTGAAGGTCCTTACTTTTGCACTGGAGAGGAACGAGGCTATGAAAATGTGTATATTGTCCTGTCCATATGCTTTTCCTATGCAAATTTCTTTTTATGCTACCATCTGGTTTTCTTGTAAGGAGGATATCTAGGTAAGCAATTCTGTTTTGGGATTGCTCTTCGCACGTGAATTTCATAGCCAAATGTACTTCATTGAATTCAGTAATTATTGTACACCTATCCGAATCATTATCACAAAGAATGAAGGTGTCATCCGTATACCGGCAATAAAATGAGAACTTTCTGATAAGGTTGTTCAAAGGTCCATTTTCTAGCTTACTTAGAAAGAAATCAGCCAAAACGGGACCCAATGGGGAGCCCATCACCACCCCGTCCACTTGCCTGTAAATTGTGCCATCAAATTTGAAATTTACATCCATAGTTCACTTTAATAACAATGCTTTTAGGATTTCTGTTGGGACGCCAATATTTATCGACTGGTTATACTCTTGTTCACACATGTAGCTAACTGTTTCTACTAGAGGCACATTTGTGAATAAAGCTGTTATTTTCAAAGATATCAAAGTGTTATCCTTGATATTAATATCTTTGATTTTGTCTACAAATTCGAATGCATCTTTGACGCTATGTTTATCCATCTGCTCGAGCAAAGGTTTCAGAATATACACTAACCGTGTTGCTAGATCATGGGAGGGCGAATTTCGCATATGAAATATTCATCTTAACGGTTATTATTGATTCGGAGGTATTTAAACAACATTAATTTCATTAATAACACTAATTCATTTACTATTATTATTATTTTGATTATAGCTTGATTCAACACCGTATTTTTGGTACAGGTATGGAATTTTCAGCATGTGATATCGGTAGCCCGAATTTTGCAGGCCAACCAGGTGATATCGGGTGTGCGTCAGCATGGGATACAACGCCGGACCGTGTGAATGGTCGGCGAGAGTCCTAACCGCTTTGCCACTCACGCTAAAGATTTCGTTAACCATAGTAACAAACGTTGAAGGTGAGTCACGTGAAGGATTCTCACTCACCGAAATATCATAGATATTATTTGTTTCTCATAAACACTATATACTATCAAGTTGTACAAGAAAAGAGATTTCTGACAACAAATGACTGTCTGGAAAAAAGACCAACACGATTTGTGTATTTTACCAAATAGTGACGCAAATGTCTGACAGAAATTCTCAACCGACGATTTTAGAACAAGTGCCTTGTGAAAAAAACAACTCATAACACCGACTATTCCCATAATTAGTGATTATGCCTTTCGAGACCTCATTACTTAGTTATCATTATTATGTAGAAGAAACCCGCTGAATTATTGTCAGTAAAAAGTTGGAGCATTGTGGAATAGATCAAATAAAGTATAATCATATTTCAATAGTTTACACACAATGATAAGTTTTGTTATTGGTAATATTTTGAGCGACGAGTGGGTCTTCAATGCGAGGGCGACATGGAGGAGATCGTGAGAGAAGGAGACAAGAGGTTATGGTAAATCGTTAACCCAGATAAGGAGGACAGCAGAAAATAGAACACAATGGAGATATGCTGGTGAAGCCACATGCTCCACTCGAAATTCAAGGGAATAATAATGACTGTAGAACCCAGTGATGAAGTTATCGAAAAGCATATTTTTTGTTCAGTAACCATTCTTTTGAAAAAAATAATCATTTTATCAGCATCTCTGTTGTCCTGATTACTGACTGCATGCATCCACATTTCATATTCTTCTGAGTTTTACTCACTTCCGCTAAGTGACGTACTAACCGAACCAGTTAGTATCTTTCCAATGCACCTATATGAGTGTGATTATATTACAAAATCCTGTCATCCACTTCAATGTTTATTTTTGTCATAAATTTCATAGCATCAGTTTCAAACTAATTACAGTGAGGATAATTAGACTGACTTGATGAAACTAGAATCTTCTTTTTTCGATGATGAATTATACTGAGTTAATCCTACATAACCAATATTTTCAAATATCGCTGATGCTATTAGTCTTTGTATAATTTTTTCTAAAAGCAACACTCCAAATAGGTCGATACTTCTCTCTCATGTTAGATTCAGAGTAAAAAGTTAATTAAAACAAAGTAACAATTATTTCTTTTTCTCTCTTCTATGTCACTATACTTCTATTGTCATTAGTTTACATGTACAAAGTCAATAGATGCAGTCACATTTAAAATTTCCTGAAAATCACATTGTCTAAAACTTGATAATCATTTTTAATGATGATTAATCGGGGTTGTCTAATTTGTATGACTGGGATAATTAGTGGATGCGTTAAATTATACTTCTCATTGGTTTGATATGATATCTGTCATGTAAATTCAACAGTAGGAAGGATGAAAAACTGCCTGTTACTTCAGAATTGATACAATATATATTGATTTCACTCTTGTAAATAAAATAGATATAAAGTAGTATCAAGTTTTGAGGTCACCTGCACATTTCCCTTTGATTGATTACATCGGACCAGAATGCCCAGTCTCTGTTGACATATTGATTCCTAGTACGGAAGCTTCGAAGATTTCTAAGGATCGACGCGACGCGACTATCAGTGGAATCCATAGTGAGCATTTCGCCCTATATAAGACATGTCATCTGAATTACTTGCATTTCAAGAGAGTTCAGGGTTTGAGTCACCCACCTGACGAGTCACAAATGGGATGAAATGCCCATCCTGGATTTCCCTACTGGTTACCACCAACCAAAAGTGTCCAGTATTTATCTGATACAAAACAGACAAATTGGAAATGATTGTTCACGAGGATTGGATGCATCATGCGCCACTGGGTTGAATCGCCGACGGGCACATTACTCAACCACGCTAAGCTGTTAGTAACATACGAAAAGAGAGAAGGTTGGGAGTAAGGCCAGCAACCTCATCCAGTGCGAATGAAATGACTGTTACTGAAACTTCGAAGCTGAAGCTTGAAGGCCTTTTGTTCCACTTGGAACGCAAACGAATAAGATAAAAATAACGAACAAACATTTCGCGAATAAAGTAGCATTATTTATTTTATTTTTTTTTATTTTGATTACAGCTTGATGCCACACCGTATTTTCAGTACAAGTATGGAATTTTCAGCATGGATATCGGTAGCCCAAATTTTACAGGCCGACCATAGATATCGGGTGTGCGTCGGCAGGGGATCGAACTCCGGACCATGTTCATGGTCGGCGAGAGTTAATGAAGGAGGCTCTTATACCAATACAGGATGGCGATCGTCTTATACAACGATTTATGAGAAGATTGAGATGTGAGCGAATATGCGCTGAATGCACAGTATGATAGTATGCTCCCAACCGAAATTGATCACCTAAAGTTTACTCCTGCTATGAGTGAAAAGTGTGTACTGGTAAGGATTTCAGAACTGAGAAGAAATAAATTTTGAATGCCTTTCATTATTTGAAAACTCTCCAGATTGTATATCAGTGATTTTGAAAACTTCTTTCGTGCTTCACATTCTTCACGATGACTCAATATTTTGCATGAAAAAAGTCATTTGATTACGAATGTTTAACAACAAAGTCGACACCAAATGAAATTCATAGCTTTTTTCATCTATTCATTACTTGCATATTTTTACATATGTTGATTTAATTCATTCACTATTGCTGAGAGAAACACAGACAGAATATCATTAAGATTATGACGTTATATTTGAAAAAGGTGCTCAGGTCAACTGTCAGTGTCACAACAAAACTAAACAAACAAAAAAAATAATTCTGGTCAGGTCATAAATTTAATGTGCCTAAAATATAACCAATAAAATATTTATTTTTTTTAGATATTCTCACTTTGCGTGAAATATTTCTTAATGCATGAAATCCCGTGTGAATGTGTTTACGGCCAAGAAAATTTGAACTTTGATCATAAAAACTAAAAAGGTGCGATTTCCACCTTTTAACTACTTACTGAGTGAAACTGAAACTTGCACAATTGAAGTTATTAATCTGTTTTATTAGTTAAGACGTGCATCATTTAAAATTCACAAAACAGTGAAGCGTAGTACGCCGTTTAACTTTGTACTGTACAATGCACATGCTTGAGGATATCTAAAGTTCAGAGTTTTCAGAAACGAAGTATGCGAAGTGGTTGAAACACTTAATCTGAGTTTTACCTAGGGCATTCTGAAAGCCTTATACTTTAAAGCTGTCATTTATATACAATAACGGAATCGTTCAGAGACTTGGCGTGTGACTGGAAGCACTTTGAACAGGCCACTGCAAACTTTTATCATCAGCTGCCCTCACCCCATACTAAAGACTAAACTTTTAGAAAAGATAAGCAACAAGGAACACTTTCAACAAAGAAACCGACAACATTTCTCCCAGCAAATATGCAAAAGAAAATGGAGACGAATTGGATGCGCGCTCAGGAGACCATTGAGTGACGTCGGGCGACAGGTCATCGCTTGACTGGAACCCCGATAGAAAATGAGAGGTTTGGAGTAGGTGCGACGGTAACATCGATGAGATCATACGAGGAAAAGATGAGAGATTATGGTCAGTGGTGCAGCCAACTAAACAAGATTGTAGAGAACAGGAAAAAATGGAGATATGCTGTCGAAACCCTGTGTTCCACTCAGAACTCGGTTGAAGTCAGAAGTAATTACCTATACCATTATGTTTAAAGAAGATCAATGCGGATTGTGAAACGGGACATTCCTGGCTGACAACTAATTATTATCAACACAACTGATTGTTTTCTACAAACTCTTTTACAGTTGCATGAGTACAAGTTGAGTGTTTTCTTTGTCATTTCACATTTCCCTGTAGGTTTTATAGGTCAGATACAAGTTTAAAATTCATGTCGTTTGCTTGACTATTTCGTATTTATTGATGTATCTGCCTCTCTTTAACTTATCATTAGACTTTTAATGTTGACAAAAGATGACATTCTTTACGCCTCAGATAATCCAATCTCATCGTTGAGTAGAACGTTTTGTAACAGGGGAGAAGATTTGAAGCTGATTGGTTGGTTCAACTATGAGACCACAGTGAAGTTAGAGCTGAGGACATTGTCCAGAAGGACAAACCAAAATGACACAGCTACACCACAAAGTTGAACTTTTAAATGGCATGAAGTGTTCATGAAATGTAACTGTCATCAGTGTCATAATGTAATGGCGAATTGACTTGATTACATATACCTATGTAATCCAGAAAAATTATCAATGTATGTCTTTTTGGTGGTGTCTTATATTCGTGATACCATTTAAATAATGATATGTGCTTTTGACGTATGTTTTTCAAACGAAGTCACCGTCACCGTTGCCCCTGGCTAAATGACCAGAAAGGATCAGCAATATGGAATTACGTATTGCAGAGAAACAACCAAGAACCTATAGCTAAATAAATATGCACCAGGGTTTAGCTCTAGTGGAACCCAAATAGAAAGTGACGAGTTACTCATGGGTCCGAGGATAACATGGAGGAGATTGCGTGAGGAGGAGATGTGAGCCTAAGGGTGGCACCCTTTGAATAGGTTGATTTGGTAATGTTTTGTTAAAGCCCTCCCTATGTTCCACTCAGAACTCAGGGGAATAATAATAATAATTATTATACAAACAAATAGTAGGAATCATACTGGTGTTCACACAGCCTTCAGCAACAATTCTCTGTGAAACTATGATGATTCATCTTATGCATAACAAAAAAGGGCTGATAAAATAAATTAAGAAATCCACTGGTTTAAACCAACCCTAATATATCCAGTAGATGAGTCAACACGCAACACAATTAGCAAAACTTCTGTCCAAAACAATAATAATTAATCAGTAAAGAAATGTATTCAAATGAAGACTCCGACAACTCTACGAACAACTGAGAAATAGACAAATAAATCTACACACACACACACTCACAGGTGGGTAAAGTGTGTGTCTTCACCTGTAATGAATAAAAACAGGAAAAATCTGCTCAGATTTTGTTCCCATAGTGAAAAAATAAAATAGAGTGAGACAATAATTGATTTCAGTTGTAATTAGTGTAAAGTAAAGTCTCATGAGAATTTCTCTAAAAAAGAAAAGAGTGAACAATCTGCCTGAAGGCGATTTCCCATTCCTTAAAACTAGCTGATTTACTCACATACGGATATAAGCTTATCTATCTTGTATTAAATTAATTATTATTATATTTGCTGCTTGCATAACTGCCTTGTACACTTTCAAACAAAACGGGATTATTATTATTTATATCTTGTTCTTTCTTCATCCGTCTGTTAATAACTGACCCGGAATGTTAACGCTATCGGTACATAGTTAGTAGTATATGTATAAGTAGGATGTGAAATTTTAAAGTAAATAAATAATTTACATATTTCATGAGATTATTTTATGCATATCAGTTTGTCATTTGTGCAAAAGAATTAAATATGCTAATTTTGATACATTGACAACAAGAAATACGATGTGCTTTCTTTCAAGTAGAAATATGCTGGCTTGATTACAACCCTTATATACACTTATGTTGCATTGTGCCTATTCAGTTTTCGTGCGTTGGTTTGCAGTAATTTCATTGGTTACTGATTGGATCACGAGCTTACAAGCATTAGAGGAAAACCAGTGGAGAAACCAGGGAGTATTGGACAGCTGTTTCGTCCAAGTTTTGGACTCTGGCATATACCCTCTGCGATTCGAACACAGGACCTTCCAGTTACAAGGCGAGCTCGTAGATCATTCATCTATTGGAATGAGATCCAGCCAGCCAATTTCATCGGTGATCAACTGTTCTCTTACCTGCCTTGGCGGACCATGCTGGTGCGTACTGCTGAAAAGTTCCAAACTAGGACGAAGCAGTCGTCACGTAATCCCTGGTTACCAAATGCTGTCAACTGGTGACCAAAGCTGTCACCAATCAAATCCCTGCAGATGAACGCTTGATAATTAATCTGAAGCTTACCAGTGCCTGGGTCTATATTGGGGGTCCCTAAAGTTCTAGTGAGAAGATTCGATGGGCCATCAGATCTTCCTGTAACCGGACGGTCTTCGGTTTAAAATCCTGTAAGTGCGTAATCTGGTTTCTCAAATAAGTGAAATTTTACTCCAAAGGATGAGAGAAATCATTCCCTTTCATTAAATGTCAGTGTGTAATAAAAAGGTCTAGGGAAAACCGGTAATGAGTTATGAGTAAGTCAGCCGCATGAAAAGATTGACTTTTTTTAATAACTTAAGTAATGGTGTGACCTTTGGCTGCCACACTTATAAACAATGTATCCTTTGGTACTTTCAATAAACCTCCTAGGATATCCATTGTTTAACAGTGTTGTGTAAAGATTTTTCGGCTCCACATCAGCCATATCTATAGAGCGAATCTTCAGAACTCAAAAAAATAGAGAATGGATAAAGTTTCTCTTTTTCACTCAGAGGGACCCAACTGTTGAAGTTAGTGTATTGCCGTCACAGTAATAACTACTTTAGGTAATTTTCATTCACTGCTGATTTCCACCTCTATGAGGACCTACTCTTTCACATGTTCCTGTGGAGCTGACTGCACTGGACTTTGTAAGCATATCCTCGAGAAACGCTTAGCCGGATACCACCCAGTTTGGTTGGTGAAAGGCAAACATACTTTCATGAAGTGTTTCATTAGTGAACACATTCTACAGTCACACCATTCAGCCTTATGTAATTTATCCTTTAAAGCTATCTACAAGGCTAAATTTAGTTACTCCAAAAATTTATGATATGTTCACTTGTGTCACCAAAGCTCTAGTTATATATGCACAGGAACCTAAACTATATGTTCAAAAACCTTTCGTTAAACCAAGTTCTTTACCTTGGTCGTGGTAATGTATATACATTAGATGGTTAGAGGCGATCGACAGAAAGCCTTCGACACAGTTTTGGTAATTGCTGGTGCTAATCACTGAGCAAGGAGTATCCCCAACCACTAAAGGAACTCATTTCCCTTCTGAGATTCAAACCTTGTCATCCAGTATGATACATTACCACTGATCTATTAGGGCTGGTGAGGGACCTCCTGTAGGACTTTATTAGATACTCTACTGCAGGAAGAGCTTGCTGATGAGTGTCAATAAGCGCGAAATGCTGGTCCAAGGCTTCCTGCCGATCTCCTTCAACCATCTGATAACAATAATTCAGAGTGGGCTGTGATATCAAGCCACCTGCCATGGTGGATAAACTGCTGACTTGGCTGAAAGAATTCAGTTTGCACCAAACAGAGAACTAGACACATGACATAGTTAATCACTAACTAGTGTTCAATCAGGTATATGTGTATTATTCTTTAGCTCGAATTCATTTCATTTCACTTCATCTTCACCTCCTTTGTTGTTATTATAATCCCTCATGAATAAAGGACTATGCTTTGTCACCGAGTTAAGATACTATTTTACGAAGTGTTAGCTATATTCACTTACAGTAGTGCCACTAACAGTAGTAGCATAACTGACTATATGCCGTGTTAAGGATTTTGCACGAGATGTCATATCACAGAATTAATAAATAGCACCCTTACCAACTTTAGTTCTCAATGACTCTTTAGCTGACGTTGACCAGTGATAAATTGAGATTTAAAAAATGAACATGAAATTTGAAGACTTCATTTAAAATTTTGTTTATGTTAATATTTTAGAGTTTTAGTATAAAAGCAAAATTCAGGCGCTGTGGTAGAAAATACTTGCATACCAGATGGGTTTTTACTTGGTTTAGTACACAGTGACACAGCATTAATAACTTGATGATGTTTCTAGGAGCAGTTGCTCTTCATAGTCATATCAGTGCGTCCACACGACTTGTCAACTTGTTATTACAAAACCTGACTCCTTACAATATTACATATATGCATCATTTGGTATTGATTCGATGAATGAAGGCTTGGTGGTCAAACTCTCTCTCTCTCTACCCTACTATATTACAGTTTAGGTCTCTAACCTTATTCTACTCTGATATATGGTTACATGTAAGTGAATGCACTGCGATCTGCGAAACTTTTCCGGATTGCTCCTTTCAGCTCTGACGTTATTTCTGTTCCGATAAGCTAACTGACTTCATTCTATTTGCATGACGTATGTGACTTATCTCAAAGTCATTACTGCAGTATTTTGTCAATTATAGCCTTTACTAGTCAACCATTACTGTTCAAAAACCTGAAAGACAAGATCCCGCTGTTGACCAACTCTATGTGTGTTTTAAATCTACCTGCTCGTGTGGAGCTAGATATATTGGTCGTTCGACTCGAGTTTTGTCCAAGAGGGTGCAAGAACACTATCCTGCATGGTAGTCAGGAAGAGGTGGAAGTGGAGCAATAAGAAGCGCGATCATTGAACATCTGGTCGATAATGATCACCCTATCTCTATGGCCTCCGCCTTCAAAGTCATCTACAAGGCAAAGAGTAATTTACCCAAATCCCTACGTACCCGACTCATCTGTATTTCTGAGGCTTTGGCTATCGAAACAGAAAAGCCAGATCTCTGTGTACAGAAAAAGTTCGTTCAACCCCTCCAACTCTCATGGTCTTAATCCCTCTATGCTAAAGTATGGTAATCCCCAATCATATTTTAGCTCTACCAATTTTTCATTTTTCATTTTTGTCTATTCAATTTGTATTCTCTTCCTTATTACGTCAATTGTTACTATTACTACTCTCACTTTGAACTGTCCCCCGTATTATGTAACTTGTTCCACTCGTCATTCTAAATCAATTCTTTTTTTACAATGTTAAATTCCATGCTATCGAAATTCCCACAGTATGACGTAACGTTTTTATTTTATTCGATTTGTCTACTAATCCTATAATTGCACACCCTTTTTCAAGTTCTATCCATCCTATGAATTATTCTATATATGACATTAATTTGCTTTGCCACTTGACATTTAACTATGATTATAATCACAAACATTTTAGTTTTAATTGCATTTCATACTATTATTATTATTTTATGCATTCACACTTATGATTCAATTCCCTCACCAGATATAACTTCTTAAAAAAAATGTATATATATATACGATTGTACAGCTTGATGATAAATTCGTTGAAAAGAGTCTCTTCGCTGAATCACTTCTTTTGATTTTCTATACGTTGCAATGGAAATTTTCCATGAATTATATTATTATTATTCGTGATTGGACCTATCGGGTCCTTATGCCGATAAAGTGTACCTCTGATTAAGTCGATTAGTTTAAAAATAGCATCCTAATTCCAGCCTTATTAAGAATCCTACATGGCACCTCTGATACTTCTTCCTAATGTGGCAGTGCTTTGGAGGCACTGCATTCGTTATCACTTATACAGTTCTCATTATTTTTAAATCACTACTCCTATGTCTCATATGAGCTGAAAGTTGACAATGAACTTGAAAAAAGAACTAAGGTCTCAGTTGAAAAAATAATATTAGGTGTTCAGTTATATTTATGTCCATAGTATTCAAATTTCAACTGAAAATATACAAATAAACAAATGGAATAGCAGTAGCATTAGGGAATACCCCTTCTGATAGCACATACCTAGAGTTGAGAATGTAAAGCTGTTAGAACGTTTAAACTTTCTACTAGGTTGTAATGGAGACATGGGTATTAGCCATTCATTGTATTGGAGTTCTAACATACCAATAATTAATTTTCACGGATAATCTGAGTAGCTGGTCGAATCCAGCTCACGTTTGGGCTAGAAAATGAAGAGGGCGAGTTAGATATGCTAGAGTGTAATAAAAGCCCAATAATACGCTAGTGACTTAGATACTAGTATCTGTAGGAACGTATAGCATTCTAGTAGGTACTTCGACCTTCATTCCTCCTAGTCAAAACCATTAAAGGTGAGCTAAGTTAGGTGCGTATATTATGAGGGCGGGAAACTGACCAGTGAGTTAGGAAACTCAAATATTAAAAAGGGAAATAAAGAAAACATTACTGCTGAATAAATCCCTCCTCTCCAAGAATTTATAAAAAAAGTATATTAAAACCCGTATTCAATGTCAGAGTAGTAATGAGAATAATATAATTACGGAATATACACATTTGATCATAGGGAATAAAAAGACAGTTGCAGCGAAGAAAATTTTCTTTTCGATGAAATCATCAACTGGGCTGTACACCCGTGTATTTATAATAAATGGGCAGGAAAGTTCCAGAATAATTTCTGGTCAAGGGTCAGATTAATAGAATTACAATTAGGAATTAAAATGCCATAATAAACAGGGGGACGAATAAAGCTCAGACAAAGTAGCATCATAATTACTGAGAAGATTGACATATTGTGCAATTAGGGGTTAGAAATGTAGAAATAACAACAATAGACAGCCTGGCTAGTAAAAGGAGAACGAAAACGTGTATATAGTTCAGTGACAGAACATCTAGTCAATTCAGGACATTCAGCGCCATTCAAAAAATCCTTCGAAATAATTTACAAGATTCGATCAAACCTATCAAAAGGAGTAAAATTAAGACATCTGGGCATGGCCGAGGCACTAGCCATCCAAAAGCTCAAATACACGCTATGTATCCAAAAGAAATACGTCCAACCCTTGTCCCTGCCGTGGCCATCATAAACAGGTAAATCTTCTAAAAGTGACTATCCCATTATCTTTCTTATCCAAACTTCCTGTTTATTCATGTTATTTTTAAGTTTTTCTATTTACACTACCACATTTTCATATCCGAACTTCCTGTCTATTTTGTCATTTTATTATTTCTACATATTTAATCCCTAACTGCATAAACAATTATTCGTCACATTAGTTATGATCCCACTAGATTTTTTATCCAAACATCCTGTCTACTTTTGTTATTTCTACATTTCTAACCCCTAATTGCACAATATGTCAATCTTCTCAGTAATTATGATGCTACTCTGTCTGAGCTTTATTCGTCCCCCTGTTTATAGTGGCACTTTAATTCCTAATTGTAATTTTATTAATTTGACCCTTAACCGGAAATTGTTCTGGAACTTTCCCACCCATTTATTATAAATACCGGAATGTACACTCTAGTTGATGATTTCGTCGAAAGGAAAATTCTCTTCGCTGCAACTGTCTTTTTATACCCAATAATATAATTAATAGGGAATCTGAAGCGCTGATAGTACTGCCATATGCGGAAGTGATATAATCGACCCTCCATAGGAATCCTAATAAAGGCTGAAATTAGCTAGCCATTCTAACAATCAGCTGCAAAGTGCTGACTTTTTCTTCCAATTGTACTTTTGTCATATTCAGAAGGTTAAAAGCAGCATTAAATTAATAACACAGCGTTTATCGACGCCATTGTCAGTGATGGATGGTTCACATAAACTAGATTTTGAACTACAAAAGAAATGATCTGACATTGTGCAAACAAACCCGTATTTCAACGCCATTTACACATTAGAAGAATCGTTTTAGGAAATCAATTTATAGTCAGTAGTTATCCTATGCAATTAATTGCATAATTTCCATTAAAGAATTTAAATAGAAGCAGTTAAATAGTCGTGCGTAATTTAAAATATACGCAGTTCGATAGGTGAAATGTCACTACAGATCACAGTATGTGATCTACTTGATACCATAAATGATAATCTAGATACTATATACTACTGATTGGTGGGAATGAGTAGTTGTATACCACTCACAACAATATTTAGTGCTTGCTAGCCAGACAGCAGCTAATATGACTTCATGACTTCATTTTAGACAAATCTCAGTGAATGAAAACATGCCATAAATTTGTTTACATGGTGAATACCACGGCTAACAAGTCGACTCTAAAATGATGTTCGTCATATCCATTTTACTATACCTTTATGCTATTGAATCTTTATTTTCGACTGGAAATAAACCATAAGCATATATTAAGTGATTTTTTATGTTGTTTTTAGATTTTTAATGGGTTTGTTTTCATTTTTTTGTCTGACTGCATATCTGATATTGGATAAACAGCGATTAATTTTTATGAATCAGTTTGTAGGGATTCGATTTGTTTCATGTTTCATCGCAGACTGATGTCATTTAAACAACACTGAAAAACCAGAGAGTAGTGGACAGCTGTTTCGTCCTACTTCGGATCTCTACACAGTATACACCCAGCAGGATTCGAACCCAGGACCATCCAGTGACAAAGCGAGCTTGTAAATCATTCAGCCACTGGGACACGATACAATGACCTATGAATTCCAGCTTCTGCCAGTTCGTGATTTTAGCATAATTAGCAACCATAGCTAACTCATGGAAGCTATTCTGATTCTCGCAAGTGGCTGATTACAGGACGAAGTTTCCTAGAGTTCCAGTCAGAAGTCTTGACCAGTCAAATTCAACATGTTGGGAGTGTAGACAAATATGCGCCAAGACATTGGCTTATGGTCGCACTAAAAACACAAATTGGTAGAAGTTGGAAATCATACGTTATTTTATTGGATCTCAGTACCTAGATCACCACCACTCACTCAGTTGGGGGATAGATTTGGCTTGTGAGTCACATAGAAGATAGAAAATATGGGTTTGAGTGTCTACTGCTACACACCATCAGTTAAGTAAAAACGAGCTTCAACAAGACTAAAAAATAATCGAATATTAAGTAACTTTCTTCACATAAAGTTGGAGAAGTTGAATCATGCAGTTATGCGTTACCTTATAAAAACTTACAGAACACATACTTATATAATTCACTGGCGTTTAAAACCAATCTTGCTTAACTAAACAAAGTATGCTATTCAGAAAAAATTGATAGTAAGTTAGGTTGACAGCTTTCAAATCTGATTACACACTGAGTAAAGTTGTAAGTATTTAGGGTGATTCTAATTCATGTATGACAAATTAGGTGGTTTATGCAGAATAAATTGACTGACATTGTCTAACTGACTCAATGGAGGTTTATACAACCACTGCGTAATTCAAACTTATATAGGAAAAATACCTCCGCCTTTTGCTGACTGTCAGTACATTACTAAAAGCCTACCGATCTAAGAGAATCTCATACAAGCATAATAACATTTTGAGAAGTATATGGCACTGTAAGTGGAGTCGAAATCATAACAGGCAGGTTGTTCATTGAGATGCTTTCTCGTGTTTCTGTGCATATTTCTATTAATTCTCAAGTTTACATGTTTCTGTGATTTTGAGCAAAAACATTATTGCTGTAGGTATTGGAACGAGAGATTTAGAAGGTTCAATAAATCGAAGATGGTAATAAAACCTTCTAAACTTTCAGACTATTTAGAGTATACATTAGTCGATCTGACTGACAGGCTTCAGATGCCTATAGAGATTGAACTGAAGGATGAAGTATGAATCAATTTCTAGTTTTCCTTACTCAGTCTGCTGTTTCAGTAAGAAAGGCTTCAGTTTAGTCCTATAATTTTTTTATTCCTTTGCGTTCCTAGCTGAATATAGGGCTTCAAGCTAGAGACTCGAAGTTTCTGTAGCAGTGATGTTTATTTTTACAACATGGGATTGCTAGCCTCATGCCCAACCTTCCCACTTTACCAGTCTCAATACTGGTTTAACGAGGTTTAGAAGTTCGTCGGTGGCCGGGGATCGAACCTCGGATCACATGCCTGGTTGGCGAACTTTCTACCACTGTGCCACCAACGCACTAGCCTTATAATAGACAGTTTTTTAAACTACTAATTGATGCATAATGTGCATCTTATTTGACCAGAAGACAGTTAACTTAGTGGGCCTTTCT
>OX235272.1:44558271-44631849 GCA_944472155.2 Trichobilharzia szidati | reverse complement strand
ACTGTGTCTACCAATATACATGTACGTGCCAAAGCACATACATCGGAAGAACAGAGAGAAGGGTTATTGTCCGCATTTCTGAACACATACCAAAGAACCTGAAACTGAAAGGTCCACAAGTATTAAACAGTGCAATTGCGCGTCATCTATTAGACACTGGTCATAATGTAGACAACTTGAATTCATTCAAAATAATCAACAAGCAAAAGAAACCTAACTTGCTACGCTTTGCTGAAGCAATTGTTATCAGAGGACTTAAACCAAATCTATGTACGCAGAAAGAGACAGTGGTGAATCTTGCACTGCCCTGGTGATAACAAAATATACAACAGCTTGTTTTTGTTTCCAAGCCTAATTGCCTAATTATTCTATAAATATTTATAAACTGTCAAATATTGATCACAGTTCATTTGAATTATTCTATAAATAGTCAGTGTTTGTAACTCTTAATTAGTTAAATCATTCCGGACTAATGTTACTTTTACTTCCTACCAATTACTCCTTGTGATCGTGGAAAAGTATGTTCAAATCTTTAATGTAATGTAATTCATATTTTTCATCGTTCAGGTTGTAACCAGTTGAGAAGAATCCTCGAAATAATAAAAGATGAGCTCATATTATCCTGGTACAATTGTTGTTTTTGCTTTGTTCAAATAACAAATGGCTTGGTAAATGTAAGTCTATCTGCACAACTTCTAAAGATAACTTTGTTGCTATAGAAATCGTTTTAAGCTGAACAATTTCTTGTTTTCTTAGTGTTGTATTTCACACTCAAACAAGACACTCTCTCATAAAAGTCTTATCTAAATTTCCAATATGCAATGCACAAATTATATTTGTTAAAAAATAAAAAGTATCACCAAAATCTTCATACTAACATTTTTAATTGGGACAGACGCTGACATGCCTACAGAACCTGTCATCAGAAATAGATTTGAACAGATGAAAATTCTAACTTTTGTTTACTGACAACATTTTTAAGATTGTTTTATGTGAGCAAACGTTAAACTCCCTAAACAAAATCATATTTTTCTACAATTATCAAATGCTCAAAATGTCAATTTTTGAATTATTTTCTTATGATTAGTTACTCAGATGTCATCAAAAGTGAAAATGCAAAAATTTAGATTTTTGTCGCAAAATAGAACTGATTGTTTACAGCTTGCTAAAGAAAACAAGATGAGGAGAGGAGGTTAGGAATTCCAAAACTGTGTTATTTTTCTTTCGTAATTTTAAATGCATAAATCGTGTAAAAATAGTAATTGACAACACGTCAATTGATGCAATATTGTTCAATTTGAAGGGCACTGAAATCTCCACATAGAGGGATTTCCTTTTCATTTTCTCTAGAAATGCATAAAAGTAGGTTGAAACCATCTCAAAGCCTGTGTGTGTGTGCACGAAATGAGACTGAAGGATATAACTATAGCGAACAGAACTGACGTGTTGTCATCTAGAAGCAGGAAATTGACTTTTGCGTCCCTCTGCATTATTATTATTGTTTCCTTTAGTTCTTAGAGGAACATAAGGCTTCAGTTTCACGTCTCTGTTGCGTTAGCTTCTCTACCAACGTTTCTACCTGATTCCACGTCTGCCCACATGCTTCCTTCTCTTCTTCACACGACTTCCTCCATGTCATCCTCGCACTGACGACAAACTCGCCACTTGCCATTCGGGTTCCACTCGAACGATGGCCTGGCGCATGATATCACTTGATGGTTTATTTCCTCAGAGTATGGCCAATCCACCTCCATTTCTTCCTGCATACTGCTTTCACAATTGGTTCCTGGTTGGTTCGCTCCCAGGGATCCCTCCCAATCGCTGATCTTTTCTGACCATCTGATCTTGAGTGGTATTGAGCGACGACAGCTGTTGATGAAAGTCTCTAGTTTGTTTGAAGTGCTCTTCATGACGCGGCGCCAAGTCTCTGATCCGTGTGGCAAGTAGCACTGACTTCACATCGGAGTTGAAAATCCGGATCTTATTTTTCATACTGAGTGCTGTTAGCCTCCACACAGACTTAAGACCAATGCAAGCTTGTCTTGGTTTCCAGATCCTCGCTTTGATATCCTCGTCAGTTTCGCTTGTAGTTGAAATGATGCTTCCCAGGTGGGTAGGTAAAGCAGGTTGCTTATTTCACATTTCTCCCATTTATGGTGATTGTTGTCTGTTGTCACTGCTGTTGCTGTTGACCAGGAATCTTCATCACCTCTGTTTTCTCTATGTTCACCTAAAGTGAAGTACTACATTTGATGCCTCTTCTGCCAACTTGTTGCTTTTCACTTGCCTATCGTTCAGTTTGTGGAAAATCAGACATATATCATCGGTGAAGTCCACATGCTACACCGACACTTGTCTAATTTCCCACAAAATTGAAGATATGCAAGTGAAACGAAACAAGTCCCTCTGTATAGTGGATCAAAGTTTTGTTGAGTTACTCACAGTCATATAATGTCCCAACGGCATGGAAAGACTGTAGAGTACGTAACAATGTGATGTTACAATCTTCTGATAGATGTTGAAATTAGAGACATCGCGCATGACTTGTGTTGAAAACGATTCATGTGGAAATATAGACAACTTCCGAGTACAATCGAAAATACAGTGTACTGCTAGCCGTTTCGTCTTCTCACTAGTCTCTGCTATCTACTTGCTTCTGATGGGAAAGTGATCTATCGATTGCTCATTACATGCGAAATAGGCTCACAAACGCCATCTCAGCTTCTCAGGCATATGCGTCAACTGCTCAATCTGCACAAGGTTGACGAAGTGGTTTTACGACAGATGCCTGTAATGCCTGTCACAAGTATCTACGGCGTATCAACACCTCATGGGTTGCCAAGTCAAAGCAACTTCGACGGTCTTTCTCAAGACAGAGGATCACAACGTATAATACTCGAAACATTTGCTGGTACCATAGAATGTTTGGAAACCAAGCTATTCGGTGTTTAAAACCATGTACTTTCAGAAGTAGTGACTCGGCTCAGAGAATCTCCTCACCCAGACAGTGATGGCGACGGCTGTCAGTGGCAATCATTCAAGTCACCTTTTCTACGTGAGGGATAAAACTACAGGTACATTATTCCTGATAGATACAGGAGCTGATGTTAGCGTAATACCCCCTTCACTTTCCAGACGGCCTTCTAGCACAGCTGGCAAACTGTCACTGAAAGCAGCTAACCAAACTTGCGTACGGATTTATCGCGAACAGTCACTTACTTTGGATCTTGGCTTACGCCGTCATTTTACATGGATTTTCATAGTAGCTTACCTTCGTCATGCCATACTCAGTGCTGATTTTTTTAGTAATTTTAATCTGTTGGTTGATGTCAACAAGAAAAAACTGACTGACAACTGCACCCAACTTCAAATCCATGGAATCATTTCAGACTACTCCGTTTATAACATTTGCATCGAAAAGCCAGTTCATTGCACGTTATTTGCATTACTGCAACGTTTCCCTAAAATTCTCAAGCCATCATACAATATCAAAGATGTCCCTCATTCTGTCACGCAAAAAATCGTCACAACTGGTGAACCCGAAGTGATATTTTAGCTTTATAAACCCAATAGGTTTGTAGGGGGATTTCTAGTGAGCTCAATAACAGAATAAGGTTTGTGAGTAAAAATCCAAGGTAGTGAGATGATAGTGTAACAGTATATTATAAAAAATACAGTAATGAATTATATTAATAAAACGGTTACTTGAATAAATAGTTAAAGTCCACGGCTTTAAATTATTAATACAATTCATAAGCGTTCACTAATGGAGTCGTGTCTACTGGTGGAAGCTGTGTACCGGTTGTTGAATGGTATTCGGATGAGAAAGGGTTCATGCAATAATCCAAAGTACAGAACACGGTTATGAGTGAAGCAGATAGACAGTATAGACTAGTGAGAAGACGAAACGGCTAGCAGTACACTGTATTTTAGACTATACTCAGAAGTTATCTATATTCCCACATGAATCGTTTTAAACAAAAGTCATGTACAGTGCCTCTAATTTCAACATCTAACAAAAGACTGTACAATCACATTGCCACGTACTCCACAAGACAGTTATTTACGGTAACATCTGTGCTACCATTCAACAATCATACACATCAAAAATGTAAAATTTCCTCAGCAATCCCGTCAGGCAGCTATTCGAAACCAAATTATTTCTCAGACTCAGAACAAGTGCTATACATCAGGATCACTAAAACAAAATCAACTGTAAAGAGTGCATGAGAATCAAGCAGAATATTTCTAACAAGGTAGGATCGAAACTCTGTTATCTGTTACCAACGCTTCTTCTATCTGTTTTATTTCATCATTTAGGTCTTTTCTTGTGCTACTTGGACGCGCATCGCCGATGATTTTCCTTATTTCAGTAGACTGGATAATGCAACAAACAGCGGGCAATGAGGAAACAGGAATAAAATGGACTCACACAAAAAACTTGGAAGACCTGGACTTCGCCGATGATATAGGTCTGATTTCCCACAAACTGGAAGATATGCAAGCGAAAAGCAACAAGTTAGCAGAAGAAGCATCAAAGATAGGACTACAGGTGAACATAGAGAAAACAGAGGTGATGAAGATTCCTGGGCAACACCACCAACAGCAACAACAACAGACAACGATCAGCATAAATGAAAGGAACCTGAAAGAAACAACCTCCTTTACCTACCTACCTGGAAAGCATCGTTTCAACTACAGGCGCATGGAACTGAAGAGGATATCAAAGCAAGAATCGGGAAAGCAAGACAAGCTTTCACTACTCTCAAGTCTGTGTGGAGGTCAACAGCACTCAGCATCAAAAATAAGATCCGGATTTTCAACTCCAATGTGAAGTCAGTCAGTGCTACTTACTGTACGGACCAGAGACTTGGTGCGTCATAAAGAGCATCTCAAACAAACTACAGACCTTCATTAACAGTTGTCTTCGCTCAATACTCAAGATCAGATGGCCGGCCAGAAAAGATCAGCAACAGAGATCTCTGGGAGCGAACCAACCAGGAACCGATTGTGAAACAAATAGGCAGGAAGAAATGGAGATGGATTGGCTGGTCATACTCTGAGGAAACCATCAAGTGACATCACTAGACAAGCCATCGCTCGAGTGGAACCCGAAAGGGAAGCGGCGAGTTGTTCGTCAGTGCAAGGGTGACTTGGAAGAGGTCATGTGATGAGGAGATGAAAGCGTGTGGGCAGACTTGCAGCTAAGTGAAGACTCTAGCAGAGAACCGAACGCAATGGAGACGCACGGCTGAAGCCCTATGTTCCTCTAAGAATTAAAGGAAACAGTTATAATATAATAATAATTGTGCTACTTAGTGCTACTGCTCGGTTTGTTTGACACTTAACTAAGCTTGCCTTAACAGTTAACGAGGCTTAGTTAAGTATCTAACAAACAGAGCAGTAGCACTAAGTAGCATAAGAAACGACCTAAATGATGAAATAAAACAGATAGAAGAAGCGTCGGTATCAAATAACTATCCTATAAAATTCATTAGGAAGACCAGAAAAGGTCGAAAGCAAAATAAAAATAATTGTGAAACCAGTGATGTAACGTAAGAGAGATTATAAGGCATCTTCTCTGGATTTACCATATCAGGAGGGGACATCTGAGACCACCCTACGATGATCCTTAATAAAGCATGAATTAGGGTGTCAAATAAACCAACAAACTTACTCAGATAGGACAAGCTCTGTAGGTTAAAGGACCCAGTTGAACCAATTAAACAAATAAAATTTACAAAATACCTGTCAGTTGGGTCAATTAAATAGTTCAAACTAGTAGGTTGGGGTAGTCAAATTGTCGGAACATAAGAATTTAGCTAAGGTAAGAATGGTTGACCCCGAGAAGATAAGTAATTGAGAAGAAAGCACTCAGCAATTGCACTGCATGCATTAACACAACCACATAATAGGGTAGGAGAGGGTTAAGATTCTAAAAAGTAATATAGGTAGGTGGAGGGAGATAGAGGAATGACTCATCACTCAAATCGAAAACATACAAAATACTACTACCAATCAAATCAAGCGATGGAGAATTAATGGAATTATAAAAACGAAGTTAGAAAGTTGTGTGAGTAGTGCTTTGATATGATTATGAGCAGTAATAAATTGTGATCGAAACGTGGTCATCAGTAAACATTACTGTATAACACTGTGAAACTTTATCAAAACAAATTTTACCCATAACTGAATTATACTGTACCACAGTGCAGAAGTTTCATTCTAATATAGATGATAGTGCAACTGTGAGAACAATGACATGCGGTCTAGGAGAAAAACAGATAATAATTACAAAGTTGAACATTCAAATGTGTACCACTATTGTAACTGGATCGTTGAGGAGCGATTTTTCATGCAATTATCCCGTTAAAGTAATTGGATGTATTGGAAAAATATGTGAAACGGAGTAAACTCAATGTACTACGCCTGATATAAAACTAAGTGGCCTAGTTGTACAACCATCTCGTGCAACTGCTAACGTCCCACACAAGGTAAGCATTTGAAACCTCTACTACTTTAGTCTAGTTACGTAGGTAGTCCGACTGATTTTTAATGATCATTATTATTCATTTAGGTCCTGAGTGGAAAATAGGACTAAAACAGAACATCTATATTTCATCCTGTCCCGTGTAGTCTTCTTCAGTCGGCCAAACGATTTTGCATAAGCTCTAATCTCCTGCTTACAAGATTTCCTTCATGTCAACGTCGGCCACCCAAGTCTTTGTTTCCCACTAGATTTCCACTCACGTCCCTGACGCAAGATGTCACCAAACAGTCTCCTCTGCGTGTGTCTGATCCATATTCACTTTTTTCCGCATATTTTTTGAGCAACAAGTTATTGATTGATTCGTTCGCAAAGTTTCCTGTTGCTAGCCCTTTCTGACCGTGTGATCTTAAGTATGTAGCCAAAGCAGGCAGCCGTTGATAAAAATCTGAATCCAGCTGGAAGTGTGTTTCATGACTTGCGTGCCAACTTTCTCACCAATATATAGAAGCCATGATTAACTCAACATTAGTATCGAAGATTGTTCATGTTTAGTGCAACAGATTTTCCGGCTGATTTCAGATTTCAATTTTGGTTCTAACAGCGTTATCCACGCCGCCTGTAGGTGAAACGACGCTGTCTAGGAAAGTGAAGAAAATAATCTCTCTTAGACTTTCTGAAGTTGATAGCAATTGATGCTTTCTGTTGCTGGTCGGTGGGAGTCTTCATCAGCTCCGTCTTATTTGAATTCCCTTGAAGTACTGTCTTCTCCACCTGCCTCTCGTATTAACATTTTAGTTTTCACGCGTGAATATTCGAGTTTGTGTGAAATTAGAAATAAATCGTCCGCATAGTTCAAATCTTCTAGAGTATTCATATCAGCCCAACCTATTCCTGTCTTCCTAATTGTGGTGGACTGGATTATGCGTCAGACAGTGGGAAACGAGAACACAGAGATATCCTGGACCTATGTGAAGAACCTGGAAGACCTGGATTTAGCAGATGATTTATGTTTGATGTCACACAAAATCGAAGACTTACAAGCGAAAACCGACAAACTGGTCGAAGAAGCAGCAAAGACAGGACTCCAGGTGAACATAGACAAGACGAAGGTTATCAAAATAACCAACACAACAATAGCAGCAGCAACATCCAGCGCCAATCACCATCAACGGGAGGGATTTGAAAGAGGTTAATTCATTCACTTATCTAGGGAGCATTATCTCAACTACAGGCAGGTTGAACGAACGAGGATGTCAAATCGAGAATCGGGAAGGCGAGAAACACATTCATCAACCTGAAACCAATCTGGAAATCTTCGTCACTCAGCATCAACAACAAAATGATTCGGATTTTCAATACAAACGTCAAGTCAGTTTTGCTATACGGATCAGAAACTTGGCGGGTCACAAAGAATATTTCCAACAGCCTGTTGCAGACCTTTATCAACAACTGTCTTCGCTCTATACTGAAGATGAGATGGCCGGAAAGAATCACCAACAAGAAACTATGGGAACAAACAAAACAAGAACCAATCGCCCAACAAATATGCAGGAGAAAGTGGAGATGGACTGGACACTCGCTGAGGAGGCTGACATCGCGCGTCAGGCCTTGTAGTGGAACCCGAAAGGGAAGCGGCGAGTGGGACGTCCAAGGGTGACATGGAGGAGATCGTGTGAAGAGGAGTTGAAACAGTATGGACTAACATGGATGCAGGTGAAAAGTACAGCAGAAGACAGAAGCAAGTGGAGACGTGCAGTTGAAGCCCTATGTTTCCCCCCCCAGTCCGACTTATGATCCAGTCCACCATAGTTAGTAGTCAACCTTATGTTACTCCCGTCTTCACTTCAAAGGCTTCGCTGAGTTTTCCACTGCGAATCACTTGGCATGTGATGTTGTCATCTAGCTATCGAATGAGGCTGAAAAAGATTTGGATTACTGTATAGTGTTGAAGTAGAAGTCTTGCAAATTACTACATAGTCAACGCTTCAATGGCTTTTTCAAACTGAATGAAGTTTACGTAGATATCTGACTACCACTGTTACTGATACTACTTCATTTTATAAAATTAATGTTCTAAGCATTTATATTCAAATTCTTGATAATAATTCAGGTCTACGTATCTAAACAAAATAAAAGTACTTTCACCTGCAGCAAGTCCATGTCTCATTGATGAGATGAATTAGATGATTAGGCAATTCGAAAATGTCAATTAACATTCCAATTAGCAGCAGTGTATGTAATCGCTAATCGGTGATGAATCTGACAGGTGAATTTGAAATATGTCAGAAAAAAAGTCAAAACACTAATATAAACATGATATATTTACCTAGATTATCTGAGAATGATTGAAGCTATGACGCTTTTCAATATTTTTAAACTGGTCACAATCCAAGAAAACAATACCGTTAAATTATTCACACATTTCATAAACGAATTCCTTTTAGTGAATTTGCACAAAGCAGTGGCAACACATGGTGTAGGATGGATTGAATTTGGCATAAACTTGAAATGTTTACACACAAGGTGTTGCAAAGAGAAGTTTCTATCCTTGCCAAAATTCACAGCATGTTACGAAATGTGAAACTAATAAGCCTACAAACACATATATTTGTATTTTTTTAAAATATTTTATTATAGCTCGACTCCACACAGTATTTTTGATACAAGTATGGAATTTTTGCAGCATTTCGCAGGCCGACCATTGATATCAGGTGTGCGTCGGCTGGGGACCGAACCCCGGACCATGTGCATGGTCGGCGAGCGTCCTAACCGCTGTGCCACCGACGCACATATGTGATACAATAAAGAATATCCCCAAATTTACGCAACACTTTGAAAAACTTGTTTTAGACTGAAAACAGAGAATCTTTGTTATGAAAACAAAAAACACATAGTTCAGCGAAGAGTCTTTCTCTTCGCCGAATTCATTTTCTTAGCTGAAAAATCGCAAATATATACAAAGGTTATTTTATATGTATGTGTACTTAAAGTTTGTCAAACAAAAATACAATTGGTTATGGTTACATTAACTAAAGGGGTGAGAATTAGTAAGTTTTTTGTTGAGTTATTATTATTATTGTTTCCTTTAATTCCTAGAGGAACATAGGGCTTCAGCTGCACGTCTCCATTGCGTTCGGTTCTCTCCTAGAGTCTTCACTTAGCTGCAAGTCTGCCCACACGCTTTCATCTCCTCATCACATGACCTCTTCCAAGTCACCCTTGCACTGACGACCAACTCGCCGCTTCCCTTTCGGTTTCCACTCGAGCAATGGCTTGTCTAGTGATGTCACTTGATGGTTTCCTCAGAGTATGGCCAGCCAATCCATCTCCATTTCTTCCTGCCTATTTGTTTCACAATCGGTTCCTGGTTGGTTCGCTCCCAGAGATCTCTGTTGCTGATCTTTTCTGGCCGGCTATCTGATCTTGAGTATTGAGCGAAGACAACTGTTAATGAAGGTCTGTAGTTTGTTTGAGATGCTCTTTATGACGCGCCAAGTCTCTGATCCGTAGAAGTAGCACTGACTGACTTCATATTGGAGTTGAAAATCCGGATCTTATTTTTGATGATGAGTGCTGTTGACCTCCACACGGACTTGAGAGTAGTGAAAGCTTGTCTTGCTTTCCCGATTCTCGCTTTGATATCCTCGTCAGTTCCATGCGCCTGTAGTTGAAACGATGCTTCCCGGTAGGTAGGTAAAAGAGGTTGTTTCTTTCAGGTTCCTTTCATTTATGCTGATCGTTGTCTGTTGTTGTTGCTGTTGGTGTTCTTGTCCAAGAATCTTCATTACCTCTGTTTTCTCTATGTTCACCTGAAGTCCTATCTTTGATGCTTCTTCTGCGTAATACAAAAATGGTCAAGAAAATTAGATGTTAATGGATCTGGGTTAATAACGAAGGTGACGAGTTGCCATAAACAGTTGTTAAAAAGGAGTTACTCAGTAATATGAATAGTTTGATGATTGAGTTGTACTCAGGATGCACCTAGAAACAAAGAAGTAAATATGAAATTACGTAAGAGTTGTAAAGTAATATAACAGTTATATGGAGCTATAAAAACAAACCGACAAAAATCGTCATCAAAAATCAACAAAGTTGTTACCATGGCAGTAGAAGTGGTTGAGTAATTTTCTTTCGTAAGCACACCTCTGGTTTTTCTTTGTGAATGGCCGGACCTTCAGCAATACAAAGAAAACGAAACCGTACTGCCTTCGATAGGTTATGCTTCACTCTGTAGATTACTTTGAAGAAGACGTTTGTTGAGATGGAATGATCAGTGTTAACCAACTGTTCAAGTATCGCACTCCTTAATAGCATCACTATTGCCTTTTCACAACCATACTGGATAGTGATCTTGAATCCTTTTGGACAGGACACGCATCGGATGACCGATTTACCTGGATCCACAGCAGCAGGTGAACTGATATGTGCACATACTAGTGGTCAGATGCGGGATCTCGTCCTTAAGGCTTCTGCAGATCAGCGGGCGACTACAGAACACTGTTCTTGGGGTTGCTGCAAAGAATGCTCTTCTCAAAGAGGATGCTATCCTTCTCTTGAGAATTTCGCTTGTTAAATCTCCATTGAAATCCAAGTTCACGTAGAGGTTCTTTATCAGTGCAAGTGAAATTTCATTTCTCTAAATTTTCATTTTGATATTTTTACCATTTGAATCTTAGTGTGTACCCAATTTGGGTGAAGATTTCTTTCAAAAGATCTAATTCTGCGTCTAGGACAACGAGACTACAGATGCGTTGGATGCCAGTGGCAAGGGATTTAATTAAATTCCTCTTCGGTCAAATGCGTATGCCAACTGTTAGTCGGTGGCACAGCGGTTATCACTCCTGCAGACCATGCGCACAGTGAAATTGCTTGTTACATTTGTGTTGATTTTGTCACTTAATGGATGGGAGAGTCGAAAGCACGTCAAATTATGTATAGGTCCATCATTCATATTCGAATTCCGTTTAATATGAAGTGTTTCCTAAGTGAAAACTTCTTTGTGAATTAGGAAATTTTTCTGGATGATTTCAATATCATCAAAATCAAAAACGTGTAGACCCGATTACTGATGATTTTTCTTCTAACCTTGATTTCTTACCAGGTTTGTCAGACGTATATCTCATCATGTTCCAAGCATTTTATTTTATAGACACAGTTAGATTGCGAGTCCTTTGAGTTTTCATCTTTCATTTGGACAAGGTTGCTTTGTAGTGTATGCGATGTTTATTGAGCACCCTTCCTATATTGTCTGAAGTTTCTGATCTCTACAGAATGACAACTGTTGAGGTGCATGACTTCGGAATACGTTTTCGGCAATGCTTAGAGTTTTGGAGTTGATTTTGGTAATGAAGTCCTTTGGTTAGTTATTTTCTTTTAGAATTTCATTAATATCTGATATTATTTCTTCCTTTTCCTTCCCATCTGTTACCAAAGAGTGTGGCCGTCTAAGTAAAATTCACTCGCGCCAATGGGGTGCTATAATCGGAAGTCCAAATATTTGTTGGAGTGGATTTTCTTCCTGAATGTAGATGTATTAGAACATCCGTTTTCTTTCCTTTAAACTAGGCAGTCTTATAAAGGTAACTCATTGAAGTTTGATTTTGCTTCAGAAGTGAACTGAATGCTGGGGGCTGACTATTCCGTTTTTCCAAGAATAAACGGAAGTATTATTAACACATCTTAGCCATATTTTAAGTGTATTTTTGAGATGTTATTTTTAAATGTATTCATGAAAACATCATCAACCATTGGGGAAACTGGAAAATCCATGGCTACGCCATTTTTATATCTGTATAAATTCGCTTTAAATGTAAAATAGTTTTGATGTGGTTGTATTCTCTGAGCTGGATAGTCAATTTGCGAAGCTTTCACTACACCCCCTACTAGGCAGCATCTTCAGAGCATACTTCAATTTGAAGTGAGCTTTTAAATTTCTCCACGAGTTTATTAGTCATCTCTCCGGATGACCTTGAAAGCGATTGGTTGTGTGTGTTTTGTGTGTTTTCACACCCTCTAGGCGGCTACTTGTATCGGAACTGATTGTTCCTTGACTTGAACTTTGACCCTTTGTGTGTGAGGTTTCTTTCTTATCGGTTGGTAAATTTTGTCTATCTCGATGTGTCTATTGATTGATGATTCACTGGAATACCAGGCGGGCTTTTAAAAATTCTCTAGCATTCTTGGTGTTTCCTCTGTCTAATATTTGAACGTTGATTGTCTCATTCGAACTGATGTCCGTGGTTGTCTGTATGTAGTGATATGAGTGGATGTCATGTCTTTTGACGGCTAGCTTATGCTGGATACGGAGACGAAGGGGACGTCCACTTTGGCCAATGTAGTGTTTTTCGCAGTTGTTACAATTTATTTTGTAGATGATGTTGGTTTTATCTTTTTCGTTGTTGAGTCTTTTGGTTAACATAGAACTGAATGAAGTGATTTTGTTGGTTTGTGTGCGACTTCATTCCCTTAAGGTTTGAAGAGTCTTTAAGTGATTTCTGATATGTCCTTTATATATGGTAGGTCGGTTTTCTTTATACTTTCCTTGAGGGCTTTTGGTTTGATAGGTTGGCTTGGGGTATATGTCTTTTGATGAAATTCCATGGATATCCATTGTTTTGGAAGACGTCCATGAGATATCTTTCTTCAATTTTCCTTAAGGTGGGAGTGCTGCAATGAGTCATGGCCCTTTACATCATATCTAAATGTAAAATAATTAGATCCTTGGACAGAATTTTAAACTTCTAATTATTTTCACTGGTGTGCAGTGGATTTCTTTCTAATAGGGATATGTCTGATTCTAGCAAACTGAAAATGGTATCAATGCTTTCGGCAATGGGTGTGTTAATATGTAGTGAGTTAATGTAATTATTATTATTGTTGCCTTTAATTCCTAGAGGAACATAGGGCTTCAGCCGTGCGTCTCCATTGCGTTCGGTTCTCTGCTAGAATCTTCACCTGGCTCCAAGTCTGCCCACACGCTTTCATCTCCTCCTCACATGACTTCCTCCAAGTCACCCACTCTTGCACTGACGACCAACTCGCCGCTTCCCTTTCGGGTTCCACTCGAGCAATGGCTTGTCTAGTGATGTCACTTGATGGTTTCCTCAGAGTATGGCCAGCCAATCCATCTGCATTTCTTCCTGCCTATTTGTTTCACAATCGGTTCCTGGTTGGTTCGCTCCCAGAGATCTCTGTTGCTGATCTTTTCTGGCCGAGTAAATGTAATAGACCACTATAATCTCCTCTTTAACATTATATAACACAATGTTTCATAAACTTCTAACATTGCCACTGATGAAGATAAACGGATGAGATTACCGAAAATTCCTATAAATATGACATAATAACAGTGGTAAAATCTGTCGAGAGGTTTCTGTAATTGAAGCTTACATAGAAAACCTACCCTTTTGGCTACATAGAATACACTGCTGTGCGTTAATACATTAACTGTTTTGTTTTGATTGCCATCTCAGCGGTAGGATATATTAGGTCTAGACAAGTGTTGTTAGTTTAAAAATGTTTGTCCACCTGTCTAACTAGTGTGAAAAATAACGCAGCTTCACTCTTACCCTTTGAAAATGATTTTGTGCAAACTGAAGTAGAAATGCCGTATTATACCCTTCGGTTTTGACAGTTCTAGGCATCATCAGTCTATTAAATACATGGAAATAAACATTTTCGATACTTAGCGTATTACCTACCAAGTCGTATAAAGAGCTCGAAAGGAAAACGTAATAACTACGAATATCAAGCAGGACCCATGACATAGAATAATTAGAAAACTATCTTACTAAGGCTAGAAAAGGGAAAAATATCCCCAGTGATTTCTCTTCAGCAAGAATGAATGAGTCTTTTGATTGGATACAAGTAACTAGTGCGACGTGTCTAGTCCTTTCTTTCGTGCAGACTGAATTCTATCAGTCAGGTTTGCAATGTGGCCACCATGGCACTAGAAAGCTCGATATCACGGTGCACATTGATTTGATAATATCAGATAGCTGGAGGATATCGGAAGGAAGCCTTGCTTGACCTAGGTTTCGTGCTAGTTGGCACTTGTCAGCAAGGCGTATCTGCAACCAACAAGGAGCTCATGTCTCTTCTGAGATTCGAACTCGCGTCACCCAGTGATGCAGTCAGAGACGTTACCTACAATCTAATATCATCAAACCAATGTGCCCCGTGATGGCGAGCTTCCTAGTGTCATGGTGGCCACATTGCGAACCTGACTGATAGAATTCAGACTGAACCAAAGAAAGGACTAGACACGTCGCATTAGTTACTAGTGTTCAATCAAAATACCCAATACAATCCTACAGGAGGTCAATTGCGAGCCCGAATAGCTCATTTGTAACGTCTCTGACTGCAGCTCTCACTGGGTGACGCGGGTTCGAATCTCAGAAGGGACATGAGTTCCTTCAAGGTTGCAGATAAGCCTTGCTGACTGTTGAGTGCCAACTAGCACGAAACCTAGGTCGAAGGCTTCCTTCCGATATCCTCCAACTATCTTATATCATCAAATGAATGAGTCTATCACCTCTTGAAATGATCATCAATACAACCTGATAGCTTATGGGTCTTTTGTGCTAACGAACCCAGTAGATCTGTGAGGCTACTGTTTCAGACGAAATGACAACCAACACGATACGATACCGACAACGCGCGAAGCAAGAAAGGAAGCAGAACTTTGACAATACAGCTTTAACTGTCTTGAGTCTATACTGAAAAAGCTTGACAGTAATTCCTTATATTTGCCTTAAATTACTTTGAGTGACACTGATCCCATGGATAAGATAAGACAATTAACAACCAATAGGGTTCTACCATCTTGAGGGAGGAGAATACAAACAACTGCAACAGCATAAAAAACTGTCCAAACAAAACACTAAACAATATTTCCTTTCTTTCCTTTCTGAAAGACTCCCGTGGATCGATTCTCTGACACGAAAGGAACAAAACCTACTGAGATTCGACATATTAACGAAGACACTAAGCTTGGTTGTTTGTAAGGACTTACGCTACGTATTAGAATTTTCGGAACTGCATTGAATACAGACATGTTCTACTTTCTTTTCTTGTGTAACTGTTGATCTGCGTGCCACATAAAGGCAGAAGCTCAATGCTTCAGAAAAAGTAGGGATATATAACACTGTCCACCCTCAGAGATAATAAAAACAGATTAAACAGAATTCTAGGCTTCTTTTTCATTTCATATCCTTTTTTTCGTGAAATGTAATCACCAATTTGTCTCAGTTATCGAAATATTTTCTGATTGTTAGTCTCTATAATCCAAACTTGTTAGCTTACTTGGCTTAAGAATAATTAAGTTGAGTATAAACTTTCGCCTTTACACTTCAATTTTCGAGTTCACCTACAATCGTTTCAGTATTTCAAATAGCCTCTTAAATATATTGAGTTTATTGCATAATCTGATGCGTCACTCTTACCTTTTTGAATGACTAGCCTTCATTTGCCTATTTGATAACGTAATTCTTCTCCAATATATGCAAATAGTTTGAATACCGACCTGTTGTCAATCTTCATCATTAGTCTTTGCCTAGTAAATTGAGAAATGCAAGTAGATTACGTGTATGCTGATTTTGCGTGACAGATTGGTGCAACCACTTTAAATGAATGAAATTGCACAAGTATTTGTCGGGGATTTAAAACACTTGGTCCCTTTAGGAACTATTTTATCAATGTGCCATTCTCTTACACATAAACTGGCAAAGCAGTTGGTAGATCATGTTTTTAGGTACTGTCTGGAAAATGTATTAATAGCTTGTTTGGGTTAGGATCAGGGTTAAAATTAGGATTTGGTTTACGGTTAGGATAAGGGTTGTAATTAGGGTTAGTGTTAAGTCTAGGGTTAAAGTAAAGATTAAGGTGACTCAAGGTCACTCGTGCTTTCGCATTCTTGAGAAGCTATTGTTGAGCTTTGCCATATGCTCTAATACAAGCCCCGACACTGCACAAGTGATTGTGTCACGTTCTATACAATATACCATAGTCGCGCTTTTCATATGATTATGGTAGAACATATACCAGATCATATAAAAGAACAGGCGTTCAGCAAGGATTATTTTCAATTGTTAGTTTGTAGGGATTTGATTGGTTACAGGATTTCATCATGAGCTGACATCAATTAGAGAACCATTGGAAAACCTGGGAGTACTAGACAGCTGTTTCGTCCTAGTTTGGGACTCTTCACAGTACGCACCCACCGGGATTCGAACCCAGGACCTTCTGGTTACAAGGCGATCTCGTATACCATTAAGCCACTGGGACCCGACCCAATGGCCAGTTCATGAATTCTAACTTCTGCCAATTCACGACATAGCGCGACCCCTAGCCAATGTCTTCGGCGAGTATTTGTCCTTACGCCTGACCTGCTGCACCCTACTGGTCACGACTTCTCACTAGAACCCCAGGTAACTACCTACCTGAATAAGGCAAGTCGCTAGTGTTTTTTTTTAAATTTTTTTCTTCAGCGATATCACTCTCAGATTGTAATTTCGTGATCTTAGCAACAGAAGGAATGTTTCTTAAAATGTGTCATTAAAAATCTTGGTTTCAGATAACAGTTACGTAAAACAGAAAATCCTATTCTGGTACAGTCTAAAATAAAATTCAGTCGGTAAATTGAGCGGTGTTACCTAATTGACAGGATTTGGTAGGATTCAGGTAAAATTGAAAGAGGTTCAAGTTAAGATCAGGTTCAAAAGAAGTGAAAATGTAATTTTGGTAAAGGAAGAAACATAAAATTAAAAGACAAATTCAGCGAAGAAAATTTTCTTTATCGTCGAAATCATCTTCACAGGCTGTACAGTCGTAATTATACTTACCAAAAATGTAAAGTAGTCTATTATGGAGTAGTATGGGGTAACATAATTCATATAATTACTTGGAAGTGGCTTTAGAAGCAAAAATTAAAAGTTGTAAATTACTAGGTACTCAACGGCACAAAGATAGAAATCTGACAAGGTTTAAACTGCTATTGCATGAGAATAAAAGTAGTTGAGAGTCAATTTAACAAGTGTGGATAGGATGTGAAAATGTAAAAAACGGAACATATGAGAATGATAAAAGTGAATTAATTGTTAAAGCAAAAGCAAACTAAAAGTAAAATTAAAAAAAGAAAAGGAAAAATCAAAATTTTTTACAGGAAACGACTGGTGAAGAGATCAAGACCAAAGTAGAATAAGAAACTGGACCAACTTTTTCTGTATACATAGTTCGGGGTTGTATTGACGAATTGCCAGCGCCTCCGCCATACACAAATGCCGAAACCTGACGCCCTTTGCACCATATGGCCTCACCTTGTAAGTGATCTTGAAAGACGACTCTGGTGAAGCTGCGTGGCCTGAGTTCACCAAGCGCTCGCGAACTAATCTAGTATTTGTCTTGCATTGTCCTTTTGCTTCAAAAAACAATGATAATTTGTTATGCATATACGGTTGTACGGCTTGAAAATGATACAACTGAAAAATGGTAACTTTCTGTTTACTATATAATTCCAGTTACTTTGATGCACCTGGTCCTCAGTTCAAATTTCTTTAATTTTCCATTCATGAAGCCAGTCTGACAGGAATTCGAAGGCAGAATCATGCTGCATGGCTCCTTAACCTACAAAACTGTATGATGACTATTTTTTTTATTACAGCTTGATTACACACCGTATTTTTTGGTATAGGTATGCAATTTTCAGCATGTGATATCGGTAGCCCAAATTTTCCAGGCCTACCATAGATATCAGGTGTGCGTCGGCAGAGGATCGAACCCCGGACCATGTGCATGGTCGGCGAGAGTCCTAACCACTGTGATATCCTTTTCAAAGTCTTACTTTAAGTATGAGTAACAAATCGACATTAGTAATCAATAAGAGGGTACAGACAGTAATCGTAGGAAGTGATGCTATAATCATATACTCCGAAAGATACGTACATGTCTCAGAATATCACTTATTAACTCACAAACAGGATATGAGTAAACAGACAAAATACCATCTTTCAATAGAATGGAGTATTACCAATGAATAAGACTGTTAATTTAACATGTTTCACAAAATGTTTACTGTGATTTTTCTAAAAACAGGAAAAAATTAGTCGTAAACTTGAAATAATGACATAAGGTGTTGCTTAGATAAATCTTCATTCTTACCTTTCCTGAAAGCTAAAACTCACAACATGATAGGAAATCTGAAATTGATGAATTCACAAGCATACAATCGACAATATCCATAATATTCCATCAAATTCCTGTTTGAGGCAGTAAACAATGGATGTGTATTGTGCCAGTTTGTTAAAATGTTATTACGAAGAGAATGAATAAGGACCAACTTAGGATTTCGCATAAATCATGAGTTGGGACTTGCAAAGAGCAACAATGTATGCATTCGAGTCACTTCGACACACAATAAAGCGTAAATAATCGTTTTAATGTTGAGCCGAAAACCCCCCTTAAAGACACAGACAATGGGTCTGGAAGGCAAGATTTATTTCTGCAGCATTTAGGAGTTCGGTTAATCTCCCATTGTGTCAAGAAATGACATCTGTCGGAGAGACAGCGAAAACTAGGAAAGTTCTTAGACCTGGTTAGGGATTTTTCAGTGTAACACATCCATAAACCCATCGTAAATCGAGCGAACTGAATCCCTTGACCATTAAATCACTGGAACAGAATTCAATAACCCACGAATTATAACTTCTGCCAGCTTGCGAGAAATATACTTTTGTTGCCAATCAATGTAATCATTGATTATTTGTCCTCACACCGAACCCCTTACTTCTTGATTCCTGACAACAGCCAGAGACAACTTTGTGAGGTAGCTAGTCACCAGTGAGTCTTAGGTTAGTTTCCAACTGCTGGTTTACAGGGACTTTATTAGTTTCAAGTCCCATCACTGATAAACACTGGTAAAGTAAATATTTTCTGACTTCTTTAGTTAACAATAGGAAAAACGCAACGTTTGATGTAAGTTGAGGATGTGTGGTAATTAGCCAGGTTACCTGGACAAGTTAAAATCAAGTCAGTGAAATTTTGCTGAAGAAACTAAAGAAGTATAAAAGACCAAAGCAAATACCATAGAAATTATTGACCAATAGTTATCCTACCTACCGTACAGTCGACTAGAAATCATAAAACAGACAGAAAGCCTATTGTTTTCCCTACTCCCATAGAAAACTAAATTCTTCCTGATACTGAAAGATTTATTATAAGTTGTTTTATAAAGCCCATAGGGGAAACGTCACCATGATAATGAACAGGATGGATTATGAAAAAAAATCATACTTACTCATTGAAGAAAAGAAGAAATCCGCCGAATTCAACAATATGACAATGACTACCGACAGACTCCTTCAAGAACTACAACCTAAAACTGGAAATTCTGTCTCTCTCTGATTTAGACTATAACCGAAATGTTATGTACCTTCGAGATTCTACACTCAACCAAAGATACATAAACCCACAGTTCCATTACGACAAGTAGTAGATTTCACCAAGTCACCGACATACAACCTCTATAAACACTTATTTTCGATACTACAACCACTGCAAAAGGACACTCAAAATATTGCAAAAGATTCATATCATTTCAAATCCCATAAAGAATACCGAGAAATTGATAAAGAAGACATTGTGGTAAGCTATGATGTTAACTCATTACATACTAGCATCCCCATTACCGAAATTCTTGATACCATTTCCAGTCTACTAGAATCAGATACAGAGCTATCAAAAAGATATCCACTGGACACCAGTGAAATAATTAAGAGCTTGAAACTCTGTCTAGAAAGTAATTATTTTACATTTAAAGGTGTGGGTTCATCAGTTCCCCCAATGGTCGCTGACCTGTTCATGAATAGATTCGAAGATAACATCTTTTCAAGCATACTCATTCCTAAAATATGGCTAAGATATGTAGATGATACTTTTGTAGTGCTAAAACCAGATAAACACAGTTCATTCCTCGAGAAAATAAAATGTGTATCTCCCAGAATCTAGTTTACTTAGGAAGCAGAATAAGATGTCGATGAACTACTATTTTTAAACTGCCTAGTTAAGAGAAGGGAAAACGGACATTTTAGTATATCCATATTCAGGAAGAAAACCCACTCCAATAAATATTTAGACTTCGGATCAGCGCAAAGGTATCAGTTGTTTCAAGTCTTCTCAAACGAGCACACTCTCTGATAACGGATGAGACAGGAAAATAAGACGAAATATCAAACATTACTGAGACCCTCAAGCAAAACAACTACCCAAAGAACTTCGTCAAAAAAATCAACACTTACATAAGGTATGGTCGAAAATGTGTTCCGAAAACATGGCCCTCGACAGTTGTCATTCCATACTGAGTGGAGACCGTAGAGGATATCACAAGAGTATCCAATCAGCTCGACATTAGAGTTTTTTTGAAAACATCAGAAACACTGCGAAACAACCTTGTCCACATAAAAGACTAAATCCCTAAAGATTCTCTATCTAATTGTGTCTATAAAATAAAATGCTTTGAATGTGACGCGACATACATCGGACAGTTTAGAGGCTGCAGGTATCGACGTTCGCGAGTTGTACGGATTATACTAACGCAAGATCTTATACCAACAGCTTCTATAGTGTTCGCTCTTCGAGTACGAAAGATAAAGCAGAAGACCAGATTTAGCCGTCCAAAGTACGTAGTACATTTCGGGACCAAATCGCGGGTAGAAGTGAATGCTTACCTAGCTAGTAATCATGCACGCACGTGACACGACGGAGTACCGAATGGTTGGGATGCTTGACCGGAAGCATTCAGCTAAACAAGTCGACTTAAACAGTGAGGGTCAGCATCCAATGTTGAGTGATGATTGCTGTGGTCAATAATTTTTGGGAATTATTTACCGCTACAGCTCACTCCCCCCCCCCAGCAGAAATGAACACTGTAGAGCATCTGTTCGACCACCGAGAAATCCGGTTGAACTAGAAAAGCTTGAAAAATCATCAGCCGTAGATGTACACGCTATAGAATCAGGCCGTAAAATTGATTTCGACAATACTGAAATCATCTTTCAGAAAAATTTCAGAAAACACAAAGAACGTCTAACATCATCAGAAGCACTTCATATCAAAAGGAATCCAAATTGTCTAAATAGGAATGATGTACTAAAACGGAATTTGACCTAGTTACAACATTCGCTTCCCCTTTGGAATGACAAAATTGACATGAATGTGATAAGCAGTTTCATTATGTAAACACACACGCTGCTTTTCTAATTTTACACACCTATTAAATTCAACAACCTACACCTGGTTTTGCTGTCTTTACCATTTGGCCAATTTGACAACGAAAAATAACCTCATACCTAGGAACGGTGATTAAGTTGTCATATATAGGCTGAAATTTTGTAAATTCCGGTTTAAATAATACTACTTGATTGAGCTATTGGCAGCACTAAATAGCGAGACGTCAATAAAAAACAATATCGTTTTGTTTTTCATTCATTGGGATATACAAGAAAACCTTTATTATAATGAAGTTGTTTTATGGTTTATGTTACTAACAAAAACCTTTACAATATAACAGTTATTCGCCCTACAGGGACATTTATTTCTAAATCCAGTAATAACATTAACCATATGTTTCACTGCACAACTGATGCAAATAAATCTATTACGCCTGATTATTTTTCCTTGCATTCATTTTGCTCTAAATGCTAGATTGAAGACAATGTGAAACAGATACGACTATCGCGAAACCAATTTTCTTTCTGGTGGTCACTGATTCAACTCTCTGCCAACGTTCACACCTGGCGCCATGTCTGCCCACATGCTTTCATTTCCCCCTCACACGAACTCCTCCATGTCACTCTCGCACTGACGACTACCTTGCGACTTCCCATTCGAGTTCCACTCGAGAGCCTGTCGTGTGATGTCACTTGATGGTTTTCTTATAGTATGGCCAATCCACCTCCTTTTCTTCCCTCATATTTGTTGCACAGTCGTTTCCTGGTTGGTTGGCTACCAGCGATCCATCCCAATTGCTGACCTATTATGGCCATCTGATCTTGAGTACTGAGCTAACATAGCTATTGATGAAGGTCTGTAGTTTGTTCGTGATCACGTTATTTAGTGCCACTGAAATATTTGAATGGGCCTATCAGGGTGGCATTTAAACCTAAAAACTCACTTAGGGACAAGCTCTGTAGGTTAAAGGACTCTGCTGACCCAATTAGACAAAATAATATAATTTACAAAGTACCCTGCAATGACTGTGAGGTCAACTACATAGGTCAAACTAGTAGGTCAGGGGTAGTCAGATTGTCAGAACATAAGAATTTAGCTAAGGTAAGAATGGTTGACCCCGAGAAGATAAGTAATTTAGAAAAAAGCTCAGCAATTGCAATGCATGCATTAACACACAACCACACAATTGGGTGGGAGAGGGTTAAAATTTTAAAAAGTAATCTATATAGGTGGAGGGAGATAGAAGAATGACTCATCACTCAAATCGAAAACATACGAAATACTACTACCAATCAAATCAAGTGAAAAACAATGGAACTATATAAATGAATTTAGGAAGTCGTGTGATTACCTTGATATGATCATGAGCAATAAATTGTGCTCGAAACGCCATCAGTAAATATTACTGTATAACACTGTGAGACTTTATCAAAACAAAATTTACCCATTATGGAATTGCACCCTTCCACAGTGCACAAGTTTTATTCTTATAACTGTTGTGAATTTCACTGAATGATCAAGGCATGTTTTCGTTTGACCACCACTCTAGCTCTTTTACAGCCTGATTCACCCTGTGTCAGCTAAAATTGCCCGTCGAGGAAAGCGATGGCTAGGCATGGGCAGCGCATGTCCTAACCATCTCACTAAATCGATGTAGATTCAAAATCTCGTCTATTGATTTCCCTTCCCTATCTATCACACGACCGATGCCTAACCTCAATATTGCTCACACTATTATACCAATTCACACGGGAGATAGAATGCAGGCACCTATGATCATATCTTCCACTTTTAATGGCCAGGTCTCGTTCACATCCGTAAAGCAGGATGGAGCGAACTGCTGAGCAGTACACCTGCCTATTGGTCGACAACCAGCCGGATATCACGTCTACTAAGCCAGAGACGGCGTAAAATGGCATATGCGAAACTAGCCTTCTGTATCCTTGCTGACGTTTGGTCAGCGATAAACCCATTGTCACTGGGGCTGATGCTACTTCCCAAGTAAGTGAAGTGGTCAACACTTTATACTGCTTCACTCCGTATTTTTAAGCTAGGAGTCAATGTAGTCCAGTTATGTAGCATCACCTTACATTTGGTTGGAGGAAATCGCATGCCAAACATCCGCAAATTGCAGCTCAAGGTTTGCTTGCGCTTGATAATAGTCTAAACCTGAAGATGCTCCCTTTTTTGGTTATATGTTTAACTTTCGCACTGTAAACACTAAAGTTCGTATTTTACCATTTGAATGTGAACTGAACGATTTCGGCTTCTGCTTCCTCTGTTTCAGCAGAAAATCACCTCAGCATATTTCCCTCCAGTTGTCATTTTTATACGGAAGTTACGGATCGTACAACTACTTTTGTTGTTGACCATCTTGCCATTACTATCACTATTACTCTCAGTATAAACATATTTCAACTAACTAAAGTGTAACGAAGATTTCATCTGACGTCTTCATATCGCTTAGCTAAACTTCAAATTATTGCATGCATTACTCATATGCTTATCAAATATTTATTTGGTCTGAAACATTATTATCTCTATTCTTTCCCTGCACTGTTTATTTTATCAATGAAAATTCACCATTTTTTGGTTATCATGTTTACAAACTTTATCACATTTAAGTGATTGAAAACTGGCTTGATTTTCTAACAAAGTGGAATTATCGGAAAGGATATTTTTGTCCACTGTGAACTTATGTTTAGTCTACGAAAAAACGTGAATAATACAAATCTCAGGTGTGCAACAGTTTCTCTTCTCTACACACTCACATAGTGAATGTATTACGACTATGCAATGTGCAACGAATGGGAAAAAGTGACTGCCAGCAGCAAATAAACGAACACAAATATTCTAACACTAATATACCAGTTTTACCAATAATACTTTGAATTTTATTGGTGGTTGGTGACTAGCAGTGGAATACACAATGCGCATTTCGTCCTATTTGGGACTCGTCAGATAGTGGATGTACCTGGATTTCCCAGTGAGTGATGATGTTTCCACCGAGACTCGAACCCAGTGCCCATAGTTTCAAACTCAGGCACATCCAACTGGCGAGTCTCAAATAGGACGAAATGCACGTTATCATGGATTCCACTACTAGCCACCATCCACTGATTGAATTCTAATTACATGACCAGATATCGTGCAAGCATCTGCAAAAGAAGCTGACATGTCAACCTGAGACCAAGCACTTTGATCTGGCTGTCTGGCAACAAACCAACAAGCAACAGCCAATTGTTCAACAAATATGTAGAAGAAAATGGAGATGGACTGGTCAGGCATATGTTGGAGAGGATGTCGAATGACATCGCGCTAAATGCAGGCCATTGTCCAAGTGGAATCCCATGAGTGGGTTGTCGGTGCGGGAGTGACATAGTGGAGACCATGTAGTTGGGGAGGAGATGAGAGGTTAGGGGTAATGGTGAACCTACATGTAGAGAACAGCAGGAAACAGAACGAAGTGTAGATGTGTTTTCGAAGCTCTATGTTCCACTCGGAGCCCAAATGATTAATAAAGAAACAATATAACAGACACAAGACAACCAGTGGATCCATTGGGAGCATTCAAAACAGCTAACAGACAAAACAGACCAAGATATCTTCAGTTGGATGAAGGTGTCGCAATGTAAAAACTGAAACCTGACCTATGTCTTCAAAAGGAATTCATTGCGGAACTTCAAATACCCTGGTAACCGTAGACTCGGTTTTACTTTGTTTTCTGGTTACATCATTTTTTCACCCCTCTCCCTGATTTTTCGCTTAAATTTCATACTGGACTTACTATTTGATCTTTTGAATCCTGCTCACTATATCACATCACTGCTATTTCATTCCACCTCATAAACATAGAATTTTGATTTTCCAAACTTCTGAGTTGTAATCACAATGTTTTTTATCTCTAATTACGCAATTATCCCTGACCCATTACCACCTCAACAACAAAAGTGTCCATTTTGTACGAGGAACCTCGTTTTTATCAAATATATATATATATATATTACGAGTTGATCACGGATTTATATCAGTTAGAGAACCATTGAAAACCAGGGAGTACTGGACAGCTGTTTCATCCTTGTTTGGGAATCATCGGCACTAATATAGAAAATTAATCTGATGCTCACTAGTGACTTGCTACAGGAGGAAGTTTCCTGGAGTTCTAGTGAGAAGTCGTGACCAGTGAGGTGCATTAAAATGTCACGTGTGAGGATGGATGTCCCACCGACGACACTTGTTGGGGTTGCGCCAAATCACGAATTGGTAGAAGTGAGAATTCATGGACTGACCACTGAATCGGGTCCCAGTGGCTGTATGGTATACGAGCTTGCCTTGTAACCGGAAGGCCGTGGGTTCGAATCCTGACGTTTAGGTGCGTACTGCCGATGATTACCAAACTAGGAGGAAACAGCTGTTCAGTACTCCCTGGTTTTCAATTGTTCATTAACTGATATCAATCCATGATCAACTCTCAAAAACATAACTAACTCTTACAAACCAAAAGTATGTATATATATTTTATTCCTTTACGTTCCCAGTGTAACATAGGGCTTCAAGCTAGAAGCCAGAAGTTTCTGTAGCAGTGATGCTTATATTTACCAGATGGTGGTGATGGCCTTATGCCCAACCTTCTCTCTTCACCAGCCTTATTACTGGCTTAGCGAGGTAATGTAGTGCATCGGCAGAGAAATGAACCCCGAACCACATGCGCAGTTGACCAGCATTCTACCGCTGTACCATCAAAGAACATATAGATATATATACTAATGATTTGCGAGATCTTCATCATCCTTATGATTTGTTTCAGTATTACTTCCTTACAGTACTTGCAGCAGATGAGTGAGGTTCCAACTGTTGTCAAAAAGTGATGGAAATGTTATATACATACCTTATTCATAGTGGCAAACTGTCAATGGTCGACTTCAGTTCAGCGAACGAAAGATCTTATCTCAAATTCAGGCGGAGAATTACAACGATTAGAAACTAACAACCAACAGTTGATGTCATCAAGACCTCCATACAAAAACAAAAGTCTGCAACCACCTAACAAAGAAACGCCAAGAAGAATCAAAACAGTTGAGAGATAACAAATAACTGTTAATAACTCCTCCTGACAACGGTACTACTGTAGTTCTTTTGTACTGAAAAGACTACAAAGACAAAATGAAGAATACACTCTCAAACAAAAGTAGATTTTTACAGCCTCCCAGCGACGGAAACAAAACTGGACTGATTGAGAAACAGCTTACAGACGTCTTGTGAGGGATGAAAACTGACCAGTTAATTAGCTGCGATATCTATGAGCATATCAGACTAACTGGCTTTATTGTTTACCATAGAAATACAAAGTTGTTCACCCACTCCGTCCATTTTTAGATGTAACATTCTGTCGAAAAATGGCTGGCTGATATTCTAGAACCTGTAAGAAAACATCTATGTACGTACTTGCTTCCTGACACTTTCCAGTTCATCGATTACATATAAGACCTGAATGTTACTAACAAGATTATTATATCTTCTGACAGTGAATCACTTTTCACTAATGTTTCACCAGTGGAAACCATCCGTTTTATATATAATTACATAGATGATAACCAGTTCAAAATTGGATATCACCAACGTGTTTTAGGGAACTGCTGACGAGGTATACTCTCAGTTTACAATTCACGTTCAATGACGGCATGCACAGACAAAAGGATGATATTGCAGTGAGATCTCCCCTGGATCACTGAAGTTGGCCACCGACAATTTTCAACTGTATAAAAGATAAATAGATGAAATTTGCACCATTTGTGACAATAATTACGACCAAAATCATTCGATGCAAGAATTTAACAACTGCCATCCAGCAACAAAATTCAATCTTCAGATGGAAAACAAATCCAAAATTTCCTTTCCTGATATGACACTAACAAGAAGATTCGACGGAAAATAAGGAAGATCGATTCGTAGGAAAACCACTTGCAATGGTCATCTAACGGGATTCTACAGTTGAGTGCCTGCTAAACAAAATCGAAATCTAATTAAATCCTTTGTCAGTCAGATCCTTCGCATCTGTAGTCATTATGCCTTAAAAACAGAACTAGATATTCTGAAAGAAACCTTCATCCAAAATGGATACCCACCAAGATTTACTGACAAGAATATCAAACTGAAAGTCCACATGAATGAAATACTACTTGTTCTAAAAAAGGACTTTATATGAACTTGGATTTCAAGACAGACTTAACCTGTGACCTCCTTAGGCGAAGAATTTCATCATCATTTTCGAAAACACTCCTCTCAAAAACGTTAGGAATATTGTTCTCCAGTCATCCATTGGTCTCTAGAACCTCGAAAGATAAAACCTTGCATCTGACCACTTCTATGTGCTTATACCAGTTCTTTTTAAGCCAGATTTATTGATCAGTCAACGTGTATTCTGTCTAAAATGGGTTCAAGAACACCATCCCACCTGGTTGGAAAGAGTTGGCAGCGGCTCCAAGAAAAGTGCGATTACTGAACACATTGTCAACATTAAACACTTCATCTCAACAAGCTCTTCTTTCAAAGTAATCTATAGAGTGTAGAACAACTTGCCAAACTCAATATACTTTTGTCTCCTTTCTATTGCTGAAGCTTTAGCTTTTCAGTTAGAGGAACCTGAGCTGCACATGCAAAAGAAAATTGTCCAACTTCTTCTACTATCGCAGTAACAACCTTGTTGATTTCTACTCACGTGATTTTTGTTTGTTTGTTTGTTTTTCTATCTCCTTATTACTCTTGTATTTCTCTAGAACATTTACTTAATTCCATATTCTCCTCCGGGTCTATGTGCATTCTGATTACAACTCATTCAATTAAGTTATCCATCTTATTACGTAACTCAGATACACTTATTCAACTTCTTGCACGCATTAGAAGTTACCAGACCGTAGGTGTTACGAACGTCCTGGAATAATTTTAGCGCCGAGTCAGATTGATTCATTATAAATTATTTAAATTAATCCCAGTGTGTTTAAGAAAAAATCAAAACAAGATTTTTCTGAAAGTTTCGCTGTGTAGGCCACAGCGTTTTCAGCACATTTATTTGGATTTTACTCAACATCAAAGTATATAGCCAAACATTACATTAATTGAAGTGAGTTCATTTGATGATGGCCGCTTGTTGTTCGTAGACAATTGTACCGGTAGAAAAGTGTAAACAGTCATCATATATTTGTAATGACTAACGTCAAATAGTCATTTTGTGTTTTTTTCTGCATGAGTGTGTGTGAGTGTAGGTTATTTGTCATATGGGAAAGACGTCAATTCACACATGATAAACATGAGATTAAGTTAATCTCTGTTAGAAAGTTTTCTTTTTCAGCTTTCTTAATGATGATAAATGTGTCATCTACATATCTGCACCATATATTCTAGGATGACAACTAAAACTTGTTAGTGCTTTTCTTTCTAGAGCTCTTATATACAAGTTTGCTACAAGTGGAGATGCTGGTGAACCCATTGCAAGTGCATTTATCTGACAGTATAGTTTGTCTTTAAAGGTAAAATATGTAGATTCTAAACAAAGTTTTAAGCATCTCATAACTTCTTCTATTGATAATGAAGATTTAGCTAGTACTTCTTGACTTTTTTTTCAAGTACATATTTCATAATATCAAGTGAATCACATGTAGAAATACTGGTAAATAGAAAAACCACATCAAAACTTGCTATAACTTCGTCTTCTTCAATAATTATGCCCATTACTTTCCTTTTAAACTCCTCAATATTTTTAATGTTCAAAGGCATATTGCATTGAAGCGGTTTCAGTATTCGTGATATGTGTTTTTATAAAGTGTATGTCACTGAATTGGTGAAATCAATTATTGGTCTTAAAGGAACATTTATTTTGGGCATTTTCGGCCTTCCATAAAATCTCACGGCCGTATTTGTTTTGAGAGCTATTGAAAATCAAACTGATTAACATTGATTAACGCCACCAACTATGTTTGTGACAATCCACAACACCATACCACTGACAAGTGAAGCAAGAAAGAAAAAAGACAGACTGTTGACAAGAGAGCTTTTGCTGTCTCGGGGCAAACAGTGAAAAGGCTTGACACCGATTCCGCATATGTAGATTCTAAATGACCTTAACTTATAAGTTAAAACAGTTGACAACCAATAGGGTCCAATAATATATATATGCGACTGCAGTTCAAGGGCAATATACCAAGTGAAATAATTACGAAGAAATTAAGAAAATCAGTTCAAAGAACTTTTAATGCTAGTGAACTACATGTCATGTAGAGAACACGACCAATGGTGATTCCTGGACTGAAAGATGAAGTACCTAGACTAGCCACTTCAAATTGTATCTACCAATTGAATGGCGCTTGTGAAGTTGCTCTAGGAACTTGATTTTTCGTGCTCGAGAACATCTCCCAGTATGGCTAAGTAAAAGTGTAGTGAAAACCATTAACAGTTCGATATTGGACAATCTGGTGCAAACCCGACACAAAGCCAGCCACAGTTGAAAAATCCCTCTCTACCACCTACCGAGTGCCAAATAACTGCCACAATCATTGAAGTACCGCGTGCTCCAAACAGTAGAGACTACTGCAATTCGCCTCAAACACCCAGTGTCCTGTTTGTAAAAGAAATAAGTCCAGCCACTACTATTGCCCTGGTCGGCCTTCATTAGAGACAATAAAGTCATGAATTTGTGTCATTATCTTTCCTAATTTTTCTGACATTCAGTTTATTGTTGTGCTGATGCTATTGAACTGTAATCTATTGATATTATTATTATTGATTTGATGTTATTTAAGCAACATTAATGTTGTTCATAACACTCATTCATTCACTATAATGTATATATAACTGTAGAGCCTGATGAAGAAGAGGTTATCGAAAAGAGTATTCTTTGTTCATTATCTATTCTTTCGAAAATAATGGTTTGCTTTATTTCAAAACACTACTTATAATACAGTATGGGATTCTGAGCATTTTGCACAATATTGAATCTAATTTGCTCGACTATAGCAAAAACAAAAGTAAAACATAATATTACAGGATTGGTTATAGCAGCTATTTGGTATTTGCAGGGACAATAAAGTCGAAAATCTACGAAAAGTGTTTTTATTTGACTCCTTTGCGTTCCAAGTAAAACAGGGCTTCAGGCTCTTAGCTTTGAAGTTTCAGTAGCAGTGACGCTTTTTCTTTACGGGTTGGGATTGCTAGGCTCACGCCCAATTTTCCTTCTTTGTTGGGATTGTAACCAGCTAAGGGAGGTAAAGTTGTGCACCGGCCGGGACTAGAACCCCGGACCACGTGCGTGGTTGGCCAGAATTCTACCGCTGCACCACCAACACATATCTTTCATAATGGCTTTACCTAATGAGCTACAAGCTGAGGGAGCTGGAAATAGAGGGGGTGCTGAGAATAAGACAATATATGTTTGGACCATTTTTCACACCAGTTCAGGTGTTTATCAACAACAGTATTAACGAGGTGACTTAATTGTATACCAACCTTCAGTACGCTTTATAATATGACATAGTTTTTTTGAGTAGCCCAGGAAAGACCTAAAGGGGTAGCCTTGAAGAACAATAGGTAATATGCAAGAATTAACGAACAGTTAAGGTAGAGGTTGAGTGATACCTGATTGTCTTCAGTTTTTAATGTTGTAGGTTAGATGGAGTATTTTCTAAAAAAATTGAAAAGAAACCGGATGACCAAGAAAGGTCAGAAGAAAGAACTATTCCAAGGTACTTACTGCTTGACTTAGTTTCTGTTTCAGTGTTCTCTATGCTGCAAGCATCTTGTGAACGGATCAGTCAGTGTAGATCAATTTTCTGCCTGAAGGTGAAGTTAATCGTCGGACATTTGGAGGCATTTAGCATAAGACCACTTAGTTTGGAATACTAGCTGAGAGATGAAAAAAGTTATTAAGTTTGGAACTGTCAGATCGGTATGTAACTGACAGCAAGACAGTCAGAAGGTCATCAGCGTTTTTCACGAAGTTGATTTCATTAGAAAGATCTGAATCGTGTAAGAAGAAGGAAACAAGAAAAAGAGAGAGAACAGCATCCTAAGGAGCACCATCTTTAGTAAGCAAGGCAGAGGAAGGTTCACTCTTACACAAAGTATACTGCTTTATGTTACAGAAATAAGAATGCAACCAGTTATCAACCCAGGACTCAGAGAAGGCATATTTAATAGAAGGCATCTGGGTACGAAGTCGAAAGCACATTTGTGGTCAAGGTAGGTACATCAGATATTTTTGACTTCTTTTTCTGGTCCGAAAACAGTATTATCACGTTAGACAGAAGTTGCATCTAAAGTACTTTTGCCTGTTTAATCGTAAACGTTTTAGGGTCACAAGAGCTTCTGAAGGAAAGTTCATGTTTGAGTAAAAGTAATTTCTCCGTTAGTTTCGAAATACGAGAAGTAGTTACAATTTAACATCCATACCAGAACGTGATATGGATACCGGAATAATTTTAATATTTCTCCATGCTGCAGGTACAACATTACTGTAAAATGAAGCATTCAAACGTTAATAAGACGATACCATAAATTGTCAGCACATCTTCTAAGAATAACAGCAGGTATACCGCCAGGACCAGCGGTTTGGGAAGGTTTCAGAGATTTCAGAAATCAACGGTGTTAAGACCATGAAAGTCACTAACCGTATGATTTGTAGTATTAGGAATGAAAACGTCAGTAGAAGAACGCATGAAAGATTTCCTAAGAAGGAACAATAATAATTTGCTTACCATTGCCAGTAATTTCATCAAAACATTATTCACACGTTTGAGGGAGATTTACATGACAAAAGGGTTTCGTTATAAATAGTGTTCAGACTTTGGATTTCAGATTTTATTAAGATTTTAATATTTCTTAGACTTGTATAACTGTTCTTCTTCTGAACATATCTTTTTGGGGAAAAAGAACAAGGAGTTTAGCAAAGATATCTTTTCGGCGATTTCATTCACAAAAGCTGTACAATCGCATCTATATACATTAACTTACAAGGATACAATTATTATTTATTTAATTCCACATAGTAATGAAGGAGATAATAATTTTGAACTTGATATGAAAGTTTGAAGTCAATTGGTGGATGGGGACTACCGGTAGAATCCACGATGCACATTTCGTATTACTTAGGACTCGTCACCTGGATGTAACTGTATTCCTCATGGAGTAATGACATCCCCACTGAGGCTCGAACTTAGCGCCCATAGTTTCAAACGCCGAAGTGCTATCCAACAGACCACTTGAGACACGAGAGCCACATCTTATGCAAAGAGAAAATCTAAATTGATTCAGATAATTAAAAAGTCCCGTTGCACAAAAGGGGACCCTCCTGGCTCAAGTGATCAAGTGGACAATGCTTTGCCTTTGAGACTATAAGCACTGTGTTCGAGGCTCGGTGAAAACATTATCACTCACTAGGAGATGCAGGTACATCCAGATGATGAGTCCCAAACAGGACGAAATGCGCATTGTGGATTCCACTGCTAGTCACCATCCACCAAGTGAATACAGAAAGTGAACCAAGCAATGTTATAAACGATGAACTGTCTTAAGTACTATTCACTCGTAGACGGGGCTAATCATTTCAGGGAAACTGATTAAATGAACAGAGAAATGTCTATCGAATGTTGAGAAACAGTTACTGTGAAGCCTGTCATAAGTGACATGATTATTTATTTGTTTCCATCGTAAATCTGACTTGTCAAGTGTTGTAGGAATGATATTGTTACAGTAATAATTCCCTGGAGTTTTGAATGGAACATTTGGCTTCACCAGTACATCTCCACTCCATCCTGATCCTTGCAACCCTCTTTAACTGTCTCCATGATTGTCCACGATCATTCATTTCGTCCAAAATGATCCTCTCCATTATCCAATCAGACGCCTAACCCTTTGTTTATCATTCGGGTTCCACTGTAAGGCCTAGTGTTTGTTCTAGTTGCTCGTTGGTTATTTTCAGCACCCCTGCCTTCCCCATGTTCACTAAAAGTTCTGTCTTCTCTACCAGCTTGATGAGTTTTTCCTTTGTACGTATATCTTTTGGTTTTTGTGACATTCGACGGGAATCCGCCACCGACTTTAAATCTTCTACAGTCTTCTTGTTAGTCTAATGTTTCTCCCCCTTCTTGCTCCCACACACCGTATGTTGTACGATCCAGCCCACCACAGTCAGAACTAGCATCAATGATAGTAGACAGTCTTTTGTTACCTCTGTCTTCACTTCAAATGCTTGGCTGAGCAATACACTGTGAATCACTTGACGTGTGACATTGTCATATAACTTCTGGGAGAGGCTGACAAAGGTTTTAATCACTCTAATCTGTTACAGCCGTTTCAAATGTTAAAGCCCTTTTCAAAGTCAATGAAGTTAACGTATAAAGGATGAAAAGATGAAAAGATGTGTGCGTCAGTGGCACAGTGGTTAGGACTATCGCCAACCATGCACATGGTCCGGGGTTCGATCCCCTGCCAACGCACACCTGATATCAATGGTCGGCGTGCAAAATGTGAGCTACCGATATCACATGCTGAAAATTCCATACTTGTATGAAAAATACGGTGTGGAATCAAGCTATAATCGAAAAAAAACTAGAACTCCTATGTGAGTTTGACTACCAAATCAACCACAGTCAAGATCCATTGTGACTTCCTTTTTCACTTTTCTGTCGACCATATCATTTTTTTTCCTTCACGTTCCCCAGTGAAACATAGGGCTTCAAGCTAGTGGCTTGAAGTTTCTGTAGCAGTGTTTATTCTACAGGATGGGGTTGCTAGCCTAATGCCCAACCTTTCGTCTTCACCAGCATTATTTCTGGCTTAGCGAGGTAAAGGAGTGCATTGACCAAATCATAGCAAACGTCAGATTACAAAAGTCCTGAATGCCTTCAGCTTTAAAACTGAACGCTTTTTTACTAAAAATTCTGAAATCATCGCAGTAATTATCTTTCAGACTATTCAGATTACAGCTATTATTTTTAAAATGCCATAAGCAATATACATATATATATATATATGCTGACATCATACGCCTTTCTTACGAAAGTATGTCCACTATCAAATTTGGTTTCAGACAGTATTTAATTCCTCCTACTATCGAAATGCAATAAAACGAGATGGACAAGACTGTTATTAACAATAGTGAGGAAAAAACAAAGAAGCATCAGATACGTTTTGTTTTGAAGTGGATGGAGAAGAGTTAAGTGTCGAGAGAAAATTTTGGATGACTTCTTTTCTCTCAGAGATAGGGTGGAAATACGGAAATACTACGATGGATTTCAAATGTTAAAAAATAAGCATTATAATGTAGATAAACATGATATTTCACTAACGCCTGATTACTTTTCCCTATGGAGTAAACCTGTCAAATGTTATTTATTATTCATCAAATAACAGTAGTTGACATATATACACAAATTTGACTGAAAGAATATATATGTATATATATTTATATCCCTTTCTCTTCCCTCTATCTTCTTAGCCATCAATCAGACAAGTGAGTTTTACACTGTCCTGCTTAAAAAGGAGTGTCAAATTAGGAATAATCTAATAGACTAATGTACATTCAGATAAACAGTCTGAATACTGTTAGTTGAATAATTATAAACAATACATCTATCATGCGAATTAAACATTCCTTTCAACAATTACGATTGGGACTCAAGCGTATGATAGGCTGGATGGTTTTGCCACATTTACTTGCTTTCATCAATTCACCTTTTCCTACGCAAACAGTTTTGTTGGGCATATTACTAGACGTGTTATTTTCCATCTCCCATCGTCGTTTAGCAAAGGACAGGCAAAAACCATTCATAGCTCTATTTTGTCACATTCTAGAAGAAGAAACATCGCATCTCATTGAGAGTCTTTCCAATGGACTCGTCTACTACATATAACTGAGGCAATTGACAATTCGAACTTGGATGGTTGGAGGCAATCGGCAGGAAGCATTCGACCTAGGTTTCGTGCTAGTTGGCACTCACCGGTCAGCAAGGCGTATCCTCAGTCTTGAAATAACTCATGTTCCTTCGGAGACCTGAACCCGCGTCACCCAGTGCTGCAGTCAGAGAAGTTACCACTGAGCTGGATGACGCGGGTTCGAATCTCACAAGGGACATCAGTTCCTTCAAGGTTGCAGATACGCCTTGCTGATGAGTGCCAACTAGCACGAAACCTAGGTCCAAGGCTTCCTGCCGATTGCCTCCAACCATCCAATATCATCACAAACAATGTACACCGTAATGGCGAGCTACCTAGAATGGTGGCCACATTACAACCTGACTGATAGAATTCAGTCTGCACCAAAGAGAGGACTAGATGCATCACACTACTTACTAGTGTCAAATCAAAACAATTTGAACTATAATGCCTAATCTATACATTCAGAAGAAGTTCGAAAACAGTAATTATCCTTCTCTTGAACAGTTAAGACACAACCAACTGATGACATCACCCCTATCCACTATTTGTATTTTTAATCCCTTTCTTATTACTCCTTAGCCTTATCACATCTCCATGAAACATAGTCTATGCATTTTCCTGACAATCTAGAGTTACTTAATTTGACCATTTGTTTTTCTTAGCCTTTAATGGACTACAACTATCTGAAGATTTGTTTGTTTGTTTAATCATGCTCCCATTATTCTTGTTATCACAAATTGTTCTACTTTCCATCTTTGTTATTGATGGAATTTTATTATTATTATGACTAATTTCACAATTTACATCCACAGTCTACTGATAAATCACCGAGACTGGTTTATGTTTAATATTTTTTTTGAAGTAAATTAGGATTATGATATATGTGTTAGAAACCGTCTGTAGACCAGAGGTAAAATGACAAAATTTCCTAACGATTTTGAACAAAGCAAGAACTACAGTTTTTGCAGAATAAAGTAGTACCATCTTTTATTTCGTTGCCTTCTCGACAGCTGCTTAAAGGCCACAACTCAGGTTTCAGGAGCTTGATGAAGATGGCTTCAGCGAACTTGAGAAGAACTGAAGTCTTTTGCCTATTGATAATTATGAACGATTTTGCGACGTCCACCTCATGACCCGTGTCAAGGAGATGCCTGGCAATGGCACTGCTTAAAGCATTTGTTCCCTTTAGACATTAGCTTTTTGGTACATGTTCAGAAAATCGTAGATATGCCCCTTTTACCGTCCGTTCAATGTAACTGCTCCTGCAGATACATGTAAATTTGCATATGCAGTTGAAGTTAACATGAGAGGGATATCTATTGATTTTTGATTGCATCAAAGAGCAAGATTTTGTAGATATATTTAATAATGTCTTTGGCCTGTAAGCAGCTGACGAGAAGGCAACGAAATAAAAGATGGTGCTACTTTATTCTGCACAAAAACTGTAGTTCTTGCTTTGTTCAAATTCATTAAGCGGAATAAATGTATGAGATTCCTAACGATTATAAGACAAAGAAATAAGAGGGTGTATAAATTAGGTGATTAAAATGGAATCTAAAGAAATCATATTGACTGGCTTATTATATGTAGATGCGTTATATTGAATACTACTGCTCATTGTGTAAAGTCAAGACCTCTAAACAAGCAACCTATGTGGAAAACGTCTTCCAAGTAATTCCACATAAAAGAAAAAGCGTTCAGAGAAGAGTTGATTTTTTTGACGGCAGCATTCTCAAGCTGTACAACTGTGTATACATAGTAAGTTATCTAAGCAGCAAAAGGAATTTTACCAAAGATGTGTCATTAGAGTCGTGAATTTTAGATAATAATTACGTAATTTTGATTGGACACTAGTAACTAGTGTGATGTATGTCTAGTCCTTTCTTTGGTGAAGACTGAATTCTATCAGTCAGGTTTGAAATGTGGCCACCATTCTAGGTAGCTCGCCATCATGGTGCATGGTGCACTATCTAATATCATCAAATCAATGTGCACCATGATGGCGAGCTACCTAGAATGGTGGCCACATAGCAAACCTGACTGATACAATTCAGTCTGCACCAAAGAAAGGACTAGACGCGTCACACTATTTACTAGTATCCAATCAAAATACCCACTACAGTCCCTCAGGAGGTTAATCGCTAGCCCGACTAGCTCCCCAGTGGTAACTTCTCTGACTGCAGCACTGGGTGACGCGGGTTCAGGTCTCCGAAGGAACATGAGTTATTTCAAGACTGAGGATACGCCTTGCTGACCGGTGAGTGCCAACTAGCACGAAACCTAGGTCGAATGCTTCCTGCCGATTGCCTACAACTATCTAATAATTACGTAATACAGGAAGGATCTATCACGTCAAAACCAAAATAAAATTAAATAAGTGAATTGCTTAGCGTGTTGTAATTGACAACACTGAGTAGAACTCAGATAAAATCAAAGTGTGCCAATCCATCTTCATTTGCCTCCGCATATTTGCTGAGCAATAGACTCGTGCTTTGTTTCTCCCAAGAATTTCTTGTTGCTAATTCTTTCTGGATGGCCAGCTGGCTGTTTGATCTTCAGTGTGGAGCCAGCCAGAGAAGTGCGCAGCTGTTGATATAAGTCTGAAATAGTCTCTTGGAAATTCTTCTAGGGAGGTGCTAACTTTCTAATCCTCATAGAAGAACTGACTGACTTGAAACTAATCTTGAATGTTAGAATCCTGCTTTTTTCGCTTAGTGCAGTGCTCACTAGTGAGCATCTACAGAACGAAATTGCCTGGAGTTCTAGTGATAATTCGTGACCGGCAGGCTCTAGCCAGTCGGAAATAAGGACACATATTCGTCACCGATGAAACTGGTTGATGACTGCACTAGAATCACGAATTGGTAGAAGTAAGAACACCAACAGCAGCAACATCCAGCGCCAATCACCATCAACGGGAGGGATTTGAAAGAGGTTACTGCATTCACTTATTTATGGAGCACTGTCTAAACTACAGGAGAAACGGACAAGGATGTCAAATCAAGAATTGGGAAGGCGAGAAACACATTCATCAACCTGAAACCAATCTGGAAATCCTCGTCACTCAGCAACACTCAACAACAAAATTCGGATTTTCAATACAAACGTCAAGTCACTTCTGTCATACGGATCAGAAACTTAGCGGGTCACAAAGAATATTTCCAACAGCCTGTTGCAGACCTTTATCGACAGCTGTCTTCGCTCTATACTGAAGATCAGATGGCCAGCCTGAAAGAATCACCAACAAGTAACTATGGGAAGAAACGAAACAGGAAGCAATCGCTCAACAAATCTGCAGGAGAAAGTGGAGATGGATTGGACACTCACTCGCTGAGGAGGCCGCTGGGTGACATCGCGCGTCAGGCCATAGCTCGAATGGAACCCGAAAGAGAAGCGGTGAGTGGGATGTGCAAGGGTTACATGGAGGAGATCGTGTGAAAAGGAATTGAAACAGTATGGATTAACATGGATGCAGGTGAAAAGTACGGCAGAAGACAGAAGCAAGTGGAGACGTGTAGTTGAAGCCCTATGTTCCACTAGGAACCCAAGAGAACAATAATGATAAATAATAATAAGAACTAATGGATCACTGAATCAAGTCCCAATGGTTATATGATCTACGAGCTTGCTTTGCAACCACAAGGTCCCAGGGTTCAAACTGCAGCTTGTGCTTACTTCTGAAGAGTCGCAAACTAGGATGAAGCAACCTTCTGGTGCTTCATGGTTTCAATACTTCCCCAAATGATATCGATCTGAGAGCAAATTTGAAACAAATCAAATCCCAACAGACTATCTCTTGAAATATATACATTTATGTACATATATTAGTGTAACAAATTATCGCTATTCAGAAAGCAGAATACTTCTCATTAAAGTTTTCAGTCACTCATTCACCACTACATTGCAAACAAAAAATGGATTTAACGTTTCTTTTTATTTGTATTATCATCAATCAAATTTAACTCCTCTTTTAAACAAAGTTAACAATTAAACAACATTGCAAACATGTAATCACAAATCAAATAAACACACAAACAAAAAACATGGTTGAAATGAATATCAGAATCTAACATTGTTGTTTATTATTAATAGTTTTATGTCTCGTATATACATACATATATATATGTCCTGTAGATAACTGAGAATGTCAAGGGAAATTAAACCGACTTCTCGAATTGAAAAAAAATGTTTGCAGATAATAAACTAAAACACAAAAGTGATTCAATGAGTTGTAGAGTCAATGAAATAAACAAATAATTCATCTGAAGAACTATCATGTTTTGCTTTTCTTTTAATTAGTTAAATATCCATTCACAACGAATCAAATTAATATTGAACACTGAATATTGAATTCATTATTTGGAAGTGAGGGAATTTTAAAATATTTTAGTAATCAGAGCAGTTAATTTTAGCACTATATATGGTTGAATTTTAGAAGCCTCTACTCGTCTACTGAAAAGACGTAAATCTGTACAAAATTATATAAGTTTTACATGCGAGGAACAATGCTGAAATCAGCTTCATTCGTAGACATTCTTTTTAGCCGGAGAGATGATGACTCAGTTAAACGGTCAGTTTATAAAAAGCAAACTGGACTGGGCAGTATTCATATTTTTACAGGTTCTGTCTGTCACAATATAAGAGAGGCTTGGTAAGGTGCTTGGTTAAAAGGACTCAGTATGTTTGCATGCCTGATATTATAGATGACAAGAATAAAGAACTGATAGACATTCTTGTCGTAAAAAGCCAAGAAGTCAGTTAATTTCAAAGCATACACTAAGAAAGATGTCATCATCAAATTACCATAAAGTAAGAAAATAAACAGCAAGATTTCATGACAGACACTGAACTTGGTCATCCATAAAACTTACTACGCCACCCATGTTATAAGTATTGAAAAAGTCGAAAAAATGTTCTACCTCACGCCTCAACATTGGACGAGTGATTATGCCACATCACAACTTATATACAGGGGTTAGTAATCGCTCTTGGCACGAGAGACTAACAGAACATGTATCCTAATGTTTGACAACATCAGCTCACTTGGTAGGTTTCATACCTACGAAAATTTTGAAGATTACAAACGAAACAGTTTCACAGGATAGTAAATTAAAAGGAATATTGCACTAAAATATAAATAGAGAAGAAAAATAATATGCTAAATGGATTAGGTGGAGAATTTATGCAATATATTTGTCGCACAAAATTAAGCTACTTAAAATAGTTACAAGTAGTATGTCAACAAAAATGAAATTATTCAGTGAAGAAAATTTCTTTATTAACAAAATCGTCTTCAGAGGTTACTCAATCGTATTTATACTTACCAAAAAACGTAAAGTTGTCTATTTTTGAGTAGTGTCGGGATGAATTAATTGGCATAATCACTTAGAAGTTGCTTCCAAAAAAATTAAAACTATATAATAGTCAAAGGCTGAATGGACGAAGGTTTTTGAAATTTGATAAGTTTAAAAATGTTACTGAATGAGAAGTGAGTTGGTTGAGAGACCACTTGACATATTTGAAGACTGTGAGAATATGTGCCATAGGAATATGCAAGAGTGATATTGATGACAACGTTATTAAAAACGAAATTGAACAATTAGGGAAGAGATTAAGACCTTGGTTCACCAGTGGAATGATCTGCAGCCACGCCTCAGGTAATTTGCCGTTTGATCCTCAAACGAAACACCTTCTGATCCTGTCATATACATCTGATCATATTTAATGATCCATAATTCTTACAATAATACGTTATGTAGTACTGTGGCGTGTACTATATACAAGAGTTATAAGTGCTGCATTGATAAAAAGTGGACAAAAATTGAAATTAACATTTTAAATCAACAATTGTAGAGATAGGACTGTTTACTTCTCATCTATGGATATGAAAAAACCTCCCTGAACAACTTTTCATCTCATTATTTAACCTTGGACTAATAGCCAAACAGTCTACTGACCTAGCCGACTTTCAAGTGTTTAAGAATATAAAAATCTGATGCGTTTTTTCCTTGATGAAAAAGTCCGTTACCACTTCTCTTAACTTCTTCCGTCAAAGGAATCCGTAATAATAATAATAATAATATTAATGCAGATCTACAAAGCATGTAAGTGAACAATATTTTTTCAGTTAGATCTCTTTGAGGCTTAACTCTGATATACATAACTTTATAAATAAATGTAATCAAATATAAACCAATCATGGTGATTTATCAATAGGATGATAAAGCGGTGCGCATAAATTGTGCCATTAGTTATAATAATAATAAAAATTCTATCAAGAGTTATCTTTGATAACAGCGAACCTGTGTTTGTCATTCTCTGGTCGATGATAATCGATTGTGGGAGCAATAGCTTTGTCACTCAGAACTGGGGCTAAATTTTTCTTTACTTCGAATGAAATTCACATCGCCAATACCATGTTCTAGTGGAACATAGGGATTCAACATCACATCTCCATTTCACTCTGTCCACTTCGGTCGTCTTTAACCGGCGTCACGATATCCATAGGCTCTCATTTCCTCTTTATACCATCTCCTCCACGTCGCATTCAGCTAGCGCTCAACTCATCGTTTCCATTTAGGGGTTCATTTGAGGGGCTCCTAAAGTTGTATCCTATCCACTTCCACTTTGTTCATCATATTTGTTGGGTGAAAACCTCTTGTCTGGTTAATCCCTGGAGTTACCTGATGCTATGCCTTTCCGACTTGCTACATGATTTTCAGTTGAATCAGTTGCTGAATGTTTGAAACCCGTTGTAAATGGTTTTGGTGAGGCGAGCGTGAACCACATAGAAAAAATGCCTTCAAATATGCGTTTAAAATCTGAATTTTACTCTTTATACTGATTGCAGCAGATTTTCACTATGATTTTAAAATGTTGAATGTCTGTATTGCCGACCCGATCCTGGCTACCCTTGGTACCCTCACCGTCTGTAATTTAAATAATGCCGTCGAAATAAGTAGAAGAAGTGACCTCCTACCATTGTTGGTGATCAGTGTTTTTTTATTGTTGATTGGTAATCTCCACCATCTCTGTCTTCTTTACATTCACTTGAAGTCATGCCTTCCCTGCCTGTCACTTATGCCAAATTGTTGGTTCTCCTCGCAGACCTTCAGATTTGTGTGACACGACACACACAAAGTAAAGATTCTCTAGAGAACATTTCTCTTTTCACGTTTCCCACTGTCTGTTTCATGATCCAGAAGTATATTCTTTGATAGTAGGCAATCTTGTCTTACTCCTGTTTTACTTCGAATGCTTACCCAAGTTTTCGGCTGTGAATTATTTGACGTCTTCATATGGTTATTGAATGAAGCGGAGAAAGGCGCGAGTCAATCGGTAGTTGTGAAGCAGTTTCCAAACTACTTCACGGTAGACAATTTAAAGACTTCTTCGAAGTCTGTTCGAGGTAGTCAACACATGTACAATCCTTTTCCATGTTGGGAAGCAGGTTTATGACACTTTCCACCTTAAGTAGACAACTAGTAAGAGTCGATCAGCAGGAAGCCGTGAACCTCACTTTCATGCTTCTGACCACTTAATAGCAAAGTGCTGATACATGTGTGTCTCGCTGATAGACACAATTTTGAATTTTGTTAGGAACACAATACCACTTAAGGTTGCAAGCATACCTAACTACTGAATACCTAATCTTGAAGCCTTTCTCAAACTAGCTCCTCCTAACGAATAATATCAAAGTACAGTGCATCAGAGGATGTAGTAGTCACGTGATATTTCGAGTACTGATCGCTTCGCACTTTAATCCACAGATAGATAGATAGACACGTGAGTTGTCAATCAGTTAGCAGTCTGTATCTGTAGAATCTAATTTTATTTCTGAACTGATGAGTTATCAAATTATTGATGAACTTAGAAGACTCAGAAGGTTACGCTGTGTTCAAAAAAATGAAGAGTAATAATTACTAATTACATCTACAGGCATTTTCTTAAATCAACATCTGCACTCAAAAGGTACAATGGAAATAGAAATGGCTTAACACACAAACGGAAGTTTTCTTCTTTGATCATCACTGTAATTTCCATTTATGTCCAACAGAATAAAGGGATAATTCTGTAGAATTCGAAAACAATGAGAAACTTGAGGAGTCTTAGAAAATCTTCATCCCCCTCAGATTGTCATCAGCCTCCAAAGTCATCTGTGTATACTTCAAGCTTTGTTGATCATAATCTATATTGGTCTTCTCTACCAGTCATTACTAGATCTGAGAAAGTGTGCACGTTGAAGCAGGTGACCACTTAGACCATTTTTTCGAATAAAAATATCTTGAAGATGACTCTGCGCTAGCAGTCCTCCTTAGCGGTTGATAGCAAACACAAATGGAAACCTGAAGGTATTGGTTATGACTACAGCTGAGCTGATAGAGTACATTTTGAAGTGTCCAAAAGTAGAGCAAATCACGATAATTACAGCCGCAATATCTCATCCTGTTTTATTTTGCATTGAACTTCAACCTAATATGTACAGGAAAGAATTAATTCACTGAATAAGTGACTTCCCAATGACTCAGAGATTTCAGAATCTTAAAAACAGCAGAAGTTACTGAAGGTCGAGAAGGCAGCAAGAACAGACAGAATTCCTCCGGAAGCATTGAAGATGGATCCAGAGACCTCACGCCACCACCACACAAGGTTTGGAAGGGGTTAGAGTTACTTCCTATTGACTGAAAGTAGGACTACCATGTCAAACTTCCAAAGAAGAATGACTTAGGTCTCTGCAAGAACTAGCACAGAGTCATGTTTCTGTCCATGCCAAGCAAAATAATAGGTTGTGTCGTCTTAGAGAGACTAACATTTGCTCTAGATATGAAATTCCGCCCTGAACAATGTGGATTAATGAAAAGCAAATCATGCGCCAGTCAAACTGCAACTCTACCTATCAACATCGAACAAAGAATAGAATGATAGATAAATGTGTACCTCAACTTCATCAGCTTTCAAAACGATTTCGACAGCACTGACTATATAGAATTTCGGAAAATCATGCAACACTACGAAGTGCCCTAAACCTGTATCAACCTCATTCAACAGGTACATAATGATGCTATATATCAAGTGATTCACAACGGGAAAATCAGCTACGCCTTCGAAACTAAGAGACAAATAAGACAAAACTATCTACTATCGTTTATGACACTACTGACTGTGGTGGAATGGATCAGGCAACAGACGGGGTAGAGCGATAGGACAAGAACACGTTGGGCGGACAAGAAGTTTCTAGGAGATCTGTACTTTGTGGACTCTGTATGCATTATGCCACACAAATTTGAAAATATACAGGCGATAACCAATAATCTGGCAAGAGCGGCATGCAGCGAAGCCTGAACATCAAGAAGATATAGGAGATAAAAATACCCAACAGCCAATCACACCAAACACTAGTCAACAAATTCCAAGTCCTACATAAGACCCTGAATGAGAAGCAACGAGTTCAGCGTCCGAACATTACATGGAGAAAATGAAGGCTTGTAGATAGACTTGGAGCCAACTGGAAACTGCTGCAGAGAACAGAGTGAGACTGAGATGTGCCACAGGAAATCTTCGTTCTATGAGTTACAAAAGGGAAGAATAATAACCAATTACTTACTCATTTCTTAGTTCATATTATGCTTCTCCTTGAACAAATCATTCTCCTGACATTTGCAAGAAAAAGACGAAAATTTCCAATTTACATATGGTAGTTCTCGGCATTTACAAAATTTTCGTTGACCACTGTATTCTGAAATTTGCTGACAAACACTCGTTGAAAGAGGTTACTTCTTTCACTTCACTTATCTAGGGAGCATTGTCTCAACCACAGGAGGAACGGACGAGGATGTCAAATCGAGAATCGGGAAGGCGAGAAACACATTCATCAACATGAAACCAATCTGGAAATCTTCGTCACTCACCATCAACAACAAAATTCGGATTTTCGATACAAACGTCAAGTCAGTCAGTTCTTCTATACGGATCAGAAACTTGGCGGGTCACAAAGAATATTTCCAACAGGTTGCAGACCTTTATCAACAACTGTCTTCGCTCCATACTGAAGATTAGATGGCCGGAAAGAATCACAAACAAGAAGCTATGGGAACAAACGAAACAGGAACCAATCGCCCAACAAATATGCAGGAGAAAGTGGAGATGGATTCGACACTCACTGGCTGAGGAGGCCGTTGAGTGACATCGCGCGTCAAGCCCTCGAGTGGAACCCGAAAGGGAAGCGGCGAGTGGGACGTCCAAGGGTGACATGGAGGAGATCGTGTGAGGAGGAGATGAAACAGTATGGACTAACATGGACGCAAGTGAAAAGAACAGCAGAAGACAGAAGCAAGTGGAGACGTGCAGTTGAAGCCCTATGTTCCACTAGGAACCCAAGGGAACAATAATAATAATAACTCGTGAAAAGATTGTATAACTTCTTATTTACTAAAATGCAAAAGTGAATAATAACTCACAGGTTACTATGGAAAGATGAGTCCTTCAATCAGTAATCGGTACTTCCAAATTAATTTTTCAATTGATTTTATTTCATTTCTTTGCGTTCAGCGTAGAACATAAGGTTCAGATCTGAATTTTCTGTAGCGGTGATTTTATTTTTATGGCACCGGGCTGATAGAATCACACCCAACCTTCATATACTGGGCTTAGAAACGGCTTAGTGGAGTGTAGAGGTGCGGTCGCCGGTAGTTAATCAAACCCCCGACCACTAGAGTGGTTAGCAACCATTCTACCGCTGAATCTCTGATTCACTAGTTCTTTCAAATGCCCAATAGGATCTTCGTGTTGTTTGCTACCTGTCCTCGTTTAATATAAGCCAAGAGAAGGACTAAACACTCTTGATATGTATACTACTAATATATTTGATATTTCTGTTCATACAAGTGGATGACATTATTTTCAGCTTACTACTAGCAATTAGTAAAAAGCATTCATCTGAACTATTAGATCCCTGCATATACTAACATTATTTTGGGAGATTATTGAAAACCAAGGATCAGTAAATGACTGTTTTGCTTTCCTTTGATACTCTTCAGTAGTACAGACCCAACAGTGTGCCCCATCCTTTTTTATGGCTGTGAGTGAGACATGGCCAATGAGAGTGGAAGACGTGTGAAAGACTTGCTGTATTTGATCATAGGTGTGTGCATTCCATCTCTCTTGTGAAAAGGTATAATAGGGTGAGCAATATTGAGGTTAGGTGTCGGGTGCTAGTTAGGCGGGATGAGAAATGAATCGAAGAGACTTTGAAGCTACATCGGCTGAGTTGGTTAGGACATGTGTTACGCATGCTTAGTCACCGGCTTCCTCGACAACAGGCAATTTTAACTGACATAGGGTCAGGCTGGAAAAGAGTGAGTGGTGGTGGTCAAAACAAAACATGGCTTCATCAGTCAATGAAATCCACAAGTTTAAGGTGGCCACATAGGGAGGTGTAGACTTCCTGACTGGTTGGGGTACTCGGGACGGTAAAAACCAACGAGGGCTGGAGACAATCGGTGATATGGCTGGCTCAAAATCGTTCTGAATGGTTGGCGCAGTTGCATCCACTCCTTGTGACTTATAATTTCCAATGAAACTAAACTGTTCCTTGTTATTACTATTCCTTTTGTCTCATATGCCTGTCTACTGTCTCTATTATGCATTTCTTATACTTTCTTCTCTTGCTTTGTGTGCTACAAGGAGGGAGTGTGGTGACTTGAACTGCCGTACATATGTTCAAAGTTCTATGTCGAAAGCAGACAGGCAGACAGCAGACCCATGATCTCACCAAGGATCCATGCCGGAACCTTCACGTTACCAGACGAAACGCGTTCACCATTCACCTACTTGGGTTGAAATTCAACGAGCCCTTAAATTCAGGCTTTGTCACCTCGTGGTGGGGAACTAACATGAAGACACAACGGAATCCACTTCGAACCGTCAACTAACGAGTTTCTACTATTTCGTGCCTGTTGAACAAAAACGAAATTTAATTATATCTTCTGCCAGTCACGTCCCACTTATATGTAACCTTGAGGCTCTAGAAAAAGAATTAGGTCTTCTTAAAGAAACTTCCATCCAAAATGGATACGCACTAAGATTCACAGACAGGAATATAAAAAACAAACTTCAGAGAGACAAAACTTTCCTTATTTCAAGAAAGAAAGTTTACATTATTCTTGATTTCATGGGGACCTTAACCTGCAATGCCCTCAACTGAAGGGTTCACACATGTCTCAGATTAACATTTTTACAGAACTAGGTCTTCTGAAGGAAACCTCCATCCCAAATGGATACTCACCAAGACTCATTCACAAGAATATATCAAACCAAAAATTTAGAGGAATGAAACATTACTTGTTTCAGAAAAGAAACTTTATATGAACTTGGATTTCGAGAAACACTCAAGCTGCCATCTCCTTATTAGGAGAGTTTTACCATCTTTGAGAAAAGATTTTTCTCAAAAACTCTAAGAGTAGTGTTCTTCAGTCATCCATTGGTCTGAAGAAGCCTTAAGGACAAGACCTTGTATCCGATCACCTCTCTGTACATATATCAGTTCTTCTCTTTGTTGGAAGCAAGGTGTATTGGTCATTCGATGCGTATCTTGTCTGAAATGGGTTCAAGAACATTATTCCCCCGTGTTTGCAGATAGTTAATAGTGTCCTTATAGGGAGTGCGATAATCGAACACCTTGTCAACATTGGTCATTCCATCTCAGCAAACGCATCCTTCAAAGTAATCTAGACAGTGAAGAACAATATGCTTTCGTCTTCTTTGCATTGCTGAAACTTTAGTTATTCAGTTAGAGAAATCGGGGCTATGCATATAAAAAGGAATTATTCAACTACTCCCCCTATCGCAGTAACAACCTTGTTGATTTCTACTCACATGATTTTTGTTTGTTTGTTTGTTCTTCTAACTCCTTATTACTCTTGTATTTCTCTAGAACTCTTACATAATTGCACATTCTCCTCCGCCTGTATGTGCATCGTGATTACGACTCATTCATTAAATTATTCATCTTATTACGTAACTCTGATCCACTTATTCAACTCCTCTTGTGCATTCACTAATATTAACAACTATGATTATGACAACTCATCACTTTTGTTACTACTTTATTTCATGAAAAAAATTGTATAAGTGCGGAAAATGAATTCGCCGCCGACAAGAGTCTCTTCTCTGAACTACGTGTTTCGTTTTCATTAACTCGTGATATGCAGCTACCCGCATTAATCCATTCGACGGTCATCCACTTCAGCTTGACATGGTAGACCCCTGTGGTCTCGCCTTTTAAATACGACAGTTTCAGAACATTCATCCAAATGTCAACAGTGAGCTGACGATTAGTATTCAATTTATTAGAGTTGTGGGGATTTTCGGACTGTAAATCCCTGGTTAGATCTCTGGTGTTGTGTGTGCACTGACGAAGAGTCCCAAATTGGGGTGAAACAGTTGTCCAGTGATACCTGGTTGTCAGTGACCTCTCCAAAACTGACGTTGTTTCATGAAGAAATCTAACAGTTGGAAATTTAAGTGATTCAAATCCCCAAAATTCCTATAATCTGAAACGTCATAAGTCCATTGAAGTATTTTGTGTTGTAAAACCTGAAAATAAAACATCTGTCGCACACAAACTCGAAGACTTACAGGCGAAAACCAACAAACTGGCCGAAGAGGCAGGTGGGGAAGACAAGAATCTAGGAGAATATAGAGAAGGTGGAGACGGAGATAATGAAGATAACCAACCAACACCATTCACCATTAATGGGAGAGGTTTGATTGAGGTGACTTCCTTCACTTATCTGCCCATGAAGCACGCTTTCAATCGCAGGCAGTCGGAACAGGTGAAGATGTCAAGACCAGCCAGCCAGCCAGCCAGAATCGAAAAGGCAAGATACGCATTCATCAACCTGAAACCATTTTTGAAATCTTCTGCACTCCACCCCAGTCAGCATAAAGAACAAAATTCGGATTTTCAGCACCAATATTAAGTCAGTCAGTGCTTCTCTATGGGTCAGAAACTCGCAGTGCGTGTCACAGAAAGAATTTCCAACATGCTACTACTTCTCTGGCTCCATACTGAAGATCAAAAGGCGGGCTAGCTAGCCAGAAAGAATTAGCAACAAGAAACTCTGGCTGGCTGACAACAAACCAACAAGCAAGAGCCGATTGCTCAAAAAATGTGTAGAAGAAAAGGTTGATAGATTGGGCATTCGTTGAGGAGGCCGTTGAATGACATCACGGTGGATGCAGACCAGTGATTGAATGAGTCGTTGGTGCAAGAGTGACATGAAGGAAATCATGTGGCCGAGAGGAGATGAGAGATAATGGTGAATAGTGGACCTCATTGAAGAGGAAAGCAGAGGATAGGAGAAAAAGGAGACGTGTTGCTGAAGGCGTATGTTCCACTAGGAACCTAAAGGAATTATATATATGTATATATGTTCACTGTTTTGCATTTTATTTTTTCAATTATTCATTCTCTGGATGAAGTGTTTTTTCATAATGATAACTGTAAAAGCCTTAACTTAATAATGTTTCTCTTTTTTCCAAAATTTTCTGTTCATCAAATTTCACGTGTTAACTTGACTCCAACTGAACCAGTCGTTGCATGGGAAAAGTGAATTTTTAAAAAATCAATAAATCAATAATAATGTGAACAACATTTCAAGTGTGACTAAAGTTAGTTAGTTAGTTAGTTTTTCTTATCAAGACGCAAGTACTTTCATCAAAAAAGAAAAAATCAAAATAAGAAATAGTACAATCACCATTCTACCATATGATTGATGTATGTACTGTTACTAAAATGGAAAAAGTTCAATTTTTGTAATATTCAGGGGGAGAATCACGTGAGCAAGAAACACTAGGCAGTTTAAAATTTCAGTAATTATTTTTTTGTGATTTAAAATTATGCATAACAAGTGAAGGAAAGAAATAAGATTGTGAGTTGTTATTGATTTGTGAAGGATATTCTAAGGAAATGTAACAGTTAAACCTTCCACTTTACAAGTACAGGCTTGGTTTAATGTACAAGGTTAGATGATAAAGTCTGAAAACAGAGGAACAGTATTAGTGCCTCTAGTCGTCTATTCTATTTATTATTTCCTTGGGTTCTGAGTGGTGTATAGAGCCTCACCAGAACATCTCCACTTTCTCTTGTCTTCTTCATCTGATTCTACTATTCCCTGTGGGCTGTCACCTCACACGATTTCTTCTGTGTCACCCTTGGACTAACACCAAACTCATCGTTTACCAGTCAGGTTACACTGCATTGATAGTGTGGCCTTCTGAGTACCTGTCCAGTCCAAATCCACTTTCTTGAGAATATTTCTTGGGCAACTGGTTCTTGACTGGTTCGTTTCCAGAGTTTCTTATTGTTAATATTTTCTGGCCAGCCATCTGATCTTCAGTATGGAGCAAGTGAAGGAAGCTGTCGATTGCTAAAAGTCTCTAGTAGCCGATTCGATATGCTTTACGTGAAATGTGCGTCAAGTTTCTGATCCGTATAGTAGAACTGACATGAAGTTTGTCTTGAAAATCCGAATTTCATCCTTTATGCTGGGTTCATTAGATTTACACACTGAGTTCAGAGTGATGAAAGTGTATCTTTCCATTCCAATTTCGGTTTTGACATCCTCATTTTTATGATAAGCCTGTAGCTGAAATGATGTTCCCTAGATAAGTGAAATATATGACCTCCCACTAGAACCCCAGGTCATCCGGCGGGTGAATACTGATGAAGAGTCCTAAACTAGGACGAAACATCTGTCCAATACTCCCAGGTTTTCCAGTGGTTCTCTAACTGATGTCAGCTCATGATGAAATCCTCCATCCAGTCTTTTTTTATTCTACCATACATTTATTTGTGCTTTGAGATTTCTGTAGCAACCTTCCCTGCTTCTCTGCTCTAAGGATCAGCTAGAAAACTAGGAGAGGTTAAGGGTTTCAAGCTGCATCTTCGAAGCATCAGTAACAATGGCCTTTTACGGAGTGGGGAAGCTAATTTCAGTCAAAATCTCCACCCTTTACAGTGTTTGCTACCTGTTAAGAAAGGTTAAGAAGTGCGGCTGACGGAAACTGAATCCTGACCAAGTGCATTCTACCAGTTAACCAACCGAAAAACCGTTACCCCACAAGTATACTGAAGAAAACGGAGATGGGTCGAACACAACTCGAGAATGTTGCGCACTAAGTCATGGCTCGAGTGGAGCCCGAATGATAAGCAGCTATCTGGGCTGAAGTTCGATTGTGACATGCAGGAGATCATGTGGACAGGAGACATTTACACTTTGGAGGAAATCATTTATTATTTCGTTACAATGACGCCTTTTTCTTGTTTATATTCAGTATAGTATTGAGAATTTAATGTCGCTTTCTTTTTCGTGTAAACAATTTGAAATAAAGGCGTGAATACATGAAATAGTACTATAAAATGCAATTAAAACGCTTGTGATTGTGATCACAGTTATAGTTTGGTACCCACTGGTCGAAAACGAAACCTGATCGCAGCATTAGCTGAAGGATATGACCCCACGTTTATCAGTTTGCCTTCTCTTGTGGAGCTAGGTATATCAGTTGTCCAGTGCGGCTTTTATTCAAAAGGGTGAGAGAACTCTATCCTGAGTTGTCATAAAGTAGTGGATATGGGACTATAAGAAGTGCAGTAATTGAGCATCTGGTCGATACTGGTCACCCTTCCTGTACATTCTCTTCCTTTAAAGTTATCTACATAGCGAAAAATAACTTGACCAAATCACTGAGTATCCTGCTGAAACTTTGGCTATCGAAATAGAAAAGCTAGATCTCTGTATTCAGGAAAAGTTTCTGAACACTTCCACTTCTGTTGGTATAATCCCTCTATTGTTAAAATATGATAATTCCCGCTCTTAATTTGGCTCTACTTGTTTTTCATTTTTTTTAAATCCGTTTGTATATCCTTACCTTATTTTGTCGATTGTTACTACTACTATTCTTACTTTTAACTGTCTCCGGAATTTTTCCACTTGTCCCACTTGTTATTCTAAATCAAAAATTTTTTGCAATGTTAAATTCCGCTATCAAATTTCAAACTATGTTATGTAACTTTTTCATTCGCCAATTAATCCTATAATTTTACACCCTCTTCCAAAATCTATACATCCTATGAATTATTCTAAACTAGAACAAAATAGCTCTCCAGTACTCCCTGGTTTCAATGGTTCTCTAACTGATATCAACCTCGGAATATACACATTAGATCACAGGAATTGTCAAAATGCGGCATATTCGAATCAACAATAAACAAATTATTTCTGTACAAAAGGAACGTCAACAATACCTTTACAGTCTGCCACGACACTTCCGACTTTAACTGTATCTTACGGGAATTTAATAATTCCCATTCTTCGATTAAATTCACAGTGGAATTAGAAAACAATTCAAAGTTTTCATTTCTGAACGTGCAATTAACAAGAAGAGATGATGGAACCCTGAAGAGATCCATCCACAGAGAAACCAACTTGGAATGGCCAACTAACGCATATCTATAGTTGGATACCTTTGAGCCGAAAACGAGCTCTCATCATCTCGCTAACCCACAGCATTAGAAAAATCTGCAGCACTGATTGCTTGGAAGAGGAGCTCCCATTTCTCAAGAATATCCTGGCTCCAAATGGTTACCCGACACGTATGGTCGATGAGAACATGAAACCTAAACCAAAAAGAGAAGAATGCGATTCAGCACCGAGGAAACCTCTGTAAATAAATCTGAATTTCAGGGAAGATTTTGCAGCTGATATCCTGAAGAGGAGAATATCCAGCTTTTTACAGAAGACCTTCCCTGCAGCATCACTAAGAGTGACATTCCCTAGCCGTCCAGTACCTCAAAACAATGCGAAGGACAAACTCTGGGGTATGGCCATTCTAATGTGCATATACCAGTTCACCTGTTCGTGCGGAGCTAGGTACATAGGTCGTTGTATGCACGTCCTTTCGAAACGTGTTAGAGAACATTACCCAGCATGTTTGCAAAAAGGAGGCACAGGTTCAATCAGAAGTGCCATTATTGAACATCTGATCAACACCTCCTACAACACCTCAACTGATTCATGCAAAATAATTTACAAAGTCAACAGAAACCTACCAAAAGCAGTGTGTTTCTGACTTCTCTGCACTGCGAAAGCCCTCGCAATATGCATCGAAAAGCCAGTGCTGTGTGTTCAACAGAAATTAGTCCAACCTCTACAACTGCCATGCAGACAGTTCGATGTGTTCCCATAGCCTCCCTTTTTATTTTTATTTTTTTAGTTCTCTGTGTGTGTGATTCTTATTCTCTCTGTCTTCATTCAATTTATCCCATTTTTTCAGTTATAAAATCAGTTATTGTTAGTTTGTTTCCATGCTTTCCCTGCTCACATTTATAATTCGTTTAAAATAACTATTTTACAATTTTATCCCACCCCTGAGTTATTTTTGTTTCTATCACTCTTGTAATCTATATTCCCACCTCCTAACCCTCATCTCAAGTTGAAAATTATTATTTCAGTTTATTTCCATGCTCATTTCGTTCAAATCCTCTGTAATTTTGTTCCTAAGCCTCATGTAAACAATATCTAGTTGAAAATAATTGTGACCTTTTATTCACCTTCGTAATTATGTGAAATCAAGTAAAAATTGTATCTATGTAAAATTATGCATTTAAATGCGATTGTACAGCTTTTGCAAATGAAATCGCCGAAAAGATATCTGTGTTGCTGAACTTCGTGTTCTTTTCTTTCTAATTATCAAAAAGACGACTGTAGCAAAGAAAAGAGTCCAAATTTAATCACTGGCCGGAAACATTCCTGAAACTTTCTCACCCACTCGCCATCTATACACGAATGTACAGTTCAACTGATGAATCTGATGAAAAGAAAGTTTTCTTCGCCGCATTCATCATTTTAATGGTATCAATCTACGGTCAAAGCTAAAACCTATCAAATCTCCACAAACAAACTATTGAAAGCATTCTATATATAACATTATTTGTTTTACCACTTGGCATTGAAATATGACTGTAATCACAAACATTTCAGTTGAATCTCATACCATTAATTTGTGCATCCACAACTTTCTTTAAATTTCCTTATGGGATATAATTTCCCAAAAAGCATATATCATTGTTATTGTTTCCTTTAATTCCTAGAGGAACATACGACTTCAGCCGTGCGTCTCCATTGCGTTCGGTTCTCTGCTAGAGTCTTCACCTGGGTCCAAGTTTGCCCACAAGTTTTCATCTCCTCTTCACATGACCTCTTCCAAGTCACCTTTCGACAACAAACTGGCCGTTTCCCTTTCGGTTTCCACTCGAGCAATGGCTTGTCTAGTGGTGTCACTTGATGGTTTCCTCAGAGTATGGCCAGCCAATCCATCTCCATTTCTTCCTGAATATTTGTTTCACAATCCGTTCCTGCTGAGTTGGTTCGCTCATTGCCAGGGATCCCTGTTGCTGATATTTTCTGGCCGGCCATCTGATCTTGAGTATTGAGCGAAGACAACTGTTAATGAAGGTTTGTAGTTTGTTTGAGATGCTCCTCATGACGTGCTGACCAAGTCCCTGACCCGTATAGTAGCACTGACTGACTTCACATTGGAGTTGAAAATCCGGATCTTATTTTTGATGATGAGTGCTGTTGACCTCCACACAGACTTGAGAGTAGTGAAATCTTGTCTTGCTTTTGCGATTCTTGCTTTGATATCCTCTTCAGTTCCATCCGCCTGTAGTTGAAACGATGCTTCCCAGGTAGGTAAAGGAAGTTGTTTCTTTCAGGTTCTTTCCATTCATGCTGATCGTTGTCTGTTGTTGCCCAGGAATCTTCATCACCTCTGTTTTCTCTATGTTCACCTGAAGTCTTATCTTTGATGCTTCTTCTGCCAACTTGTTGCTTTTCGCTTGCATATCTTCCAGTTTGTGGGAAATCAGACATATATCATCGGTGAGATAGAGGTCCCCAAGTTTTTGTGTTGTTCCACTTATTGGATGTCTCCTCGTTGCCAGGCCAGCTGTCTGTCGCATTATCCAGTCTACCGCAATCAGGAAAATCGTTGGAGATAGTAGACAATCAGCCGGCTTGTCTTACTCCCTCACTTACTGCACTTCGAAGGATTCCGTGAGTTTCCCTTTGTGGATTACTTGGCGTGCAGCATTGTCGTACAGCTGTTGGATGAGATGTATAATTGTCGGTGGCAACCCATAGTAGCGAAGTAGTTGTCAAAGCACCTCTTGATCGACGCTGTCGAATGTCTTTTCAAAGTCGATGAAGTTGAGATAGAGAGGTGACTGCCATTCCATGCTTTGTTCAATGATGATCCATATATATATATACATATATATACGACTGTACAGCTTGACAATAAATTCGTCGAAATCATTCTCTTTGCCGAATCACTTGTTTTGATTTTCCATATATCCCAATGGGAATTTTCCACGAATTAAACAATCTAAGTGATAAGAAAAAGAAGACAGCGAAGAAAAGTTCCACTATGATGGATGAATGATTTTCATGTGGTGTACAATCATTATATTTATTATTTAATAAAGAATTTGTAAAACAAAATGGATTCTGATAGATTTATTCCAGAAAATGTACTACGAAATATTAGACATAATCTAACTAATTGGAGATTAGAAAAGGAGGGGGTGGAAGTTCAAATGACGTAATAAGTGCGCAAAAACGACTAACCATTATAATTGTAAAAAGTAGACAAAAACCAGTGGGGAGGCGGTAAAGTGTTTATATAAAGTCTGTATGAAAAAGTAGTGTTACTAATAAACAGTAATAGAGTGATTACAGAATAATTATAATAATATTAAAGTTACACAATAAAATGAAACAAAATTGTGGTAAGAATATTAATCTGGTCATTATAAAACGAAAGAAGGTACATAGCGCTTTTGAAAACAAACGTCTGGTTCCAGGTTCCAAATAACCAATGACTAGGTTATGAATCGATGGTGTATTCGAAGTCCTGTCCTGTGATATTGTGGGAATATCCGATGTACAGAGTTGACAAGGTGTTCGAGGATAGGACTACTATTATTCTTTTATTCTGTGGGTACCTAGGCTAGGCAGTATTCCAGAATGCACTGTGTGAACTTGACATTGCGTACGACCAATATTCCTTGCTCCATAGGAACGAATAAACTGATAATTACACACTGAAGTAGCCAAATGTAGTATGTCATCCGTAACGCTCGATTAGACTAATTGCCTGACGAAAAATATGATTCTTAAGACAGTTGCTTGAAATGTCTTTTCCGGCTGTTAAGAAAGGCGGTTTCTGAGAATTTCTGCCTCAGTGTCACCTTTAAATTCTAAGTTCATGAATAGAATTTTCTTGCTAATTTCGGCGACAGAGGAATATTCTGTTAATTATATCGTTTGATTTCGTTGGCGATAGTTACTTGTACCTGAAGAGTCCAACACTAGAACGAAACAGCTGTCCAGTAATCCCAAGATTTTTTATGACTCTCTTACTGATGTCAGCTCTGTGATCAGTGCACATGATTTTCCCAAGAGAAGATAGAAGCGAATAAATTCATGATTCCTTGACGGAGAGGACCATCTGCGTAAATCCACGAGGAAATATGTCAAAACATTAGATAGAAAACTGAGACAATGACAACAAGGAAGAAACCATTATTCATTAAGTTACAACTTAGTACAGACTTTCCAAGTGAGATTTTGTTCCAGAGACCAGTCAGAAGTGTACGTAGAATATTTTAAGCAATAAAACTATTGTTTCTCGTTTTCTAGGTGACGAACGACTGCAACTCAAGCGAAGGATAAGCTAAATAGTTTTGCCCCATCTATGTGCATCTATCAGTTTAATTGCTGCTACGGTGACAGTTGTCTTAGGCGTACCACTAAACATTGTAGTGGACTAAACGGCTAAGTTCGTTTATACGCGAAATAAAATGGACAAAACAAATACAAACGTGTACGTTTATATTTTTTTGATTAAAGCTTGATTCCACGCCGTATTTTTGATACAAGTATGGAATTTTCAGCATGTGATATCGGTAGCCCAAATTTTGCAGGCCTACCATTGATATCAGGTATGCGTCGACAGAGGTTCGAACCCCAGACCATGGCATGGTCGGTGAGAATCCTAACCACTGCGCCACCAACGTACAGTAGAAAGGTTTTCAGTTCACATGACTCAATATTCACATAAAATGCAGTTATTTCAAAAGTTATAATTGTCCCAAAATATAGACGTACAGAATGATAGGGATGAAATATTCCTTTTCTTGGGTATACGGATGCTCACTGACTTAAGAGATGCCAACAGTCGGTGGGCACTTGCAGAGAGAAAAGTAGATTGAAGCAAAGGATCTTAATGTGGATGTACTTATCAGCAACGAGGCAGAGTTGTTTGGCAGATGTGGAAAGTGGGAAGTTGCAGAGGGAAGAAGTACCGTCCGTATTGCGTGCGGAACCAGACAGTGTTCTTGTTCAATCTCAGGCAACAACCATGATTTTCTATGAATTCATTATTTTTACTATTTTACAGTGAATGTATAACTTGACATTTTCCGGCCACCACAACATCTCCAATCTTGGTGGTTTAGCAAGGAATAGACAAAAACAATCCGTAGCTCTGCTTTATCACATTTAGTTGATAGTGGTCACTTAGTGGAAAAGACGAAAGCATTCAAGATGATTCATCGCATCCCACAGAATCTCATCAACGGACTAAGTATTACGCAATCCACGTGTTGCAACTGTATCTACCTTTTAATTGTATGTAATAAATTTCTTCATTAATTACCACCCCACTGACATGCTGATACTGACTAATTATTGTTAACAAAAATATCGTCACCTGATTAATAAATTGCTGTGTATTGTAATAAAAATGATATATATATGTTAGAGTAGAGCCATAGATGAGGATCTTGACTAAGTGAGAGGAAATATTTCTTCGCTCAACATGGTGAATATAAATTATGCAGTTAGTCATAATATTTGTAATAATAATACTGCACACAGCTGAGGCGATAGGCATTCGAACTATTAAACCTAAACTATGCATTCAAAAGAAGTTCGTACAGCCATTATCCCTCCCTTGGCCTATTAAGACATAACCAACTGATGACTTCTACACCACCGCTTACTTATATATATTTTCAACCCCTCTCTTATCATCCCTTAATCTTATCACATCTTCATTAAAAACGTGTCTCACTTCTCATACAATCTAGCATTATGTAATCAGACCATTTGTTTTTCTTGGCCTTTATCGACCACTTCTACCTGAACGCTTGTTTGTTTAATCATGCTGTTTTTCGTTATTCGTGTTGTCACAGACTGCCCCACTTTTTCATTTTTATTATTGATAGAATCATTATTATTATCATTATTTTGACTAATTGCACAATGCATACGCACAATATTATCATCCTACTTACAAATCACCACCAGTGGTTTATATCTAATATTTATTTGTAAAGTTATACTATAGATTAGAGTTCAACCTGATGACGATGATGAAATCTAATTAAAAAAAACACAATAGTCGTCGCTTATGTGTGTTGTTCTAAGCGAAATAAGTAAGCGATTTGAATAAACAGTTTATTTAGTATGTTTATAATAACTTACCTTAACTAAGTGTCCTAAGACAAACTTTAAAAATTCTATGTCATTAACTATGGCTAACATTAACATAAACTAACTGCAAAAACGAAAAAAAGAACATTACGGTCACCTGAAAAAAAAATTTATAAAAATTTTCCTACTGCATTTCAACACATGACTTGTCACATGAATTAGTTATATAGTTGAAACTCTCTTAAGGTCGCATATATTACATATACATATATATGTGCACAGTTCAGAAAATACACCAGAACTTAATCGTTTCTACAAAGATTATCAATGTCATTATAGATTTGAAAATACTGTTGATTCTCTTGACATCAATCTCACCGAATTTAATCCCTTCAAATCTTTCTCCAACAGCTTATTTAACTGACATTAGAACTGTTATTACTTATTATATAAAAGACTGAAGAAAAGTGGTTTCAACTGTTTAACAACCTTTTAGGAATTTGAAAATTCCCATTTACACATTTAAAAAAGATAACAAATTCAGTAAAGAAGTTCCTCACCGTCGACTTTACACTAATATATGGTCTCTTACAACAGAATTATGCCAGCAATGTGATTATTTCTGTCAATAAGCAGTGTCAGTAGAACTACGTAAGATACAAACAAGTATACCTAAGATATGATGATATTACATAGTTGCAGGTAATCGGCAGGAAGCCTTCGACCTAGGTTTCGTGCTAGTTGGCACTCACCAGTCAGTAAGGCGTATCTGCAACCATGAAGGAACTCATGTCCCTTCTGACATTCGAACCCGCGCCACCCAGTGAGAGCTGCAGTCAGAGACGTTACCAGTGGGGAGCTATTCGGGCTCGCGATTGACCTCCTATAAGGACTGTATGCGCTGAAGATGTCACCTAGTAGGGTGATGAAAGCTTCGCAAATTAACCATCCAGCTCAGAGAACACAAACACATCAAAATATAAGGACTGTGGTGGATATTTTGATTTGACACTAGTAAATAGTGTGATGTTTCTAGTCCTCTCTTTGGTGCAGACTGAATTCTATCAGTCAGGTGACGCGAGTTCGAATCTCAGAGGGGATATGAGTTCCTTCATGGTTGCAAATACGCCTAGCACGAAACCCAGGTCGAAGGCTTCCTGCCGATTGCCTCCAACTATCTAATATCATCAAATCAATTTGCACTGTGATGGCGAGCTACCTAGAATGGTGGAAACATTACAAACCTGACTGATAGAATTCAGTCTGCACCAAAGAGTGGACTAGATATATCACACTAGTTACTAATATCAAATCAATATATACTTAAGATATGTTGATAAAATTCAACTCATGCCATCTGAATCTCAATTTCACAATTAAACACGAAGAAAGTGACTCCACTGAATTCCAAAACGTTTTTCTAGTCAAAAGGAATTATGGCACGATCGAAAGATCTATATTTAGAAAGTCTTCATGGACCGGACAGCACATGCATTTCAAGAGCTTTGTTCCAATCCAGTTTAAAAGGATTTAGATAGCACACTGGTCAACAGAGCACGGAAAATTTGTCCTGACAGTAGGATATTTTATCTAAGAATGGATATCCTGAGAAGTTCATTGATAAATACTCTAAAGAAATGAGCCCCTGCAAAACTATCCAAACAGTTTCGAAGAAACTTGTCTATAATATCAGTTTGCCGTTCAAAGAAGATGATGTACAAGAAGTAGTCAAACGAAGACTCGATAAAGCTATCAAGAGAACTTATTATGCTGCAAAACTTGTTTTCCTTAACACCACCAAGCGAGTGCTTCAACAATCTGGGAAAGACCAGTCTCCGATCATCGACACTTCAAACTGCGTATATCAATTTGAGTGTTTTTGTGGAAGCAAATACATAGGTCATACAGAAAAGCGATTGTCTACTCGCATGATGGAGCATTTGCTAAAATGGTTGAAAACAGCTGAGTTCAAAGTGCCAAAATCCTCAATAACAAAGCATCTTGTGGATTACGGGCATGATATCGACGCAGTCAAGTCATTCACTCTTGTCAGCAGACAAAGAAACAAGAAGATGCTTGCAATTGCAGAGGCTTGTGCAATTCGAGTTTACAAACCAGGTCTCTGTGTACAAAAGGAGATAGTCGTCACTCTGAATCTATCATGGTAATACGTTTTACTTATTAACTGTTATTATTAATATTAAGAACACTTTATTCTACCTCTTATTATTATTCTTGATTCATTTAAAACTACCTTTTATCAGTAGCATTATCTTAATGCACTTCAGCATTACTATTATTGTTATTATTATTTTTATAACTATTACTATTAATATTACTCACTTCGCAATTCTTGAAATATTCTCTAATGGCTGATTGTTTATCTAAGTGATGTAATTGAAGCGTAATCCATTTTATTTTTAATTTCAATCTCTCCTGGTCCCTCTCCCCTTATGTATTTGAACATGACCTGGAAAACATTCGCACCTGTCTTTCTGCATGATTAATTCAATGTAGTTTATTTGCTTATCAGTCTTATATCTCCCAATGCAATTTCAATAGTATATATATATCCCCGTATGTAGAGTATTTAGCTGACGATTTCTACCGAAATTTGATGAATTCATTAAATACTGCCCCTATTAACCCTTGTTGCTAATTGAGCTAGCTAGAATTGTAATCATAATAATGATAATAATATCAAAAGACCGTTAGAAGGAAAGGAGAAAATCGTGTGTAAAACTTAATATATATTATGCAATTAGTCATGGCAAAGAAATGGGCTTTACAGGTTTCCTTTGAAAGCACAAATTTGGCTTGTTTAGATGAAATCTGATCGCATCAGCCTTATGTAAAAGTAGTACTCATAGAGCATTCGAGAATTTAGGTGAAATACGATAAATAACCTTTAAAGCTTTGTTAGAGTCAATCTAGTGTCCAGTATCGGCGATATGATGTAGTAATGAGCTGCGTATAGCTTTATTTTCACCTTTGCCAATCGAAGGTGGGAAATTATGTGTTCAAAAAATCGATGATGTACTTTCCTGATGGGATTCCGAAAGTAACTAGCTCCCCGAGAGCAGTTAAACTGGTAAATACAGATGGAATAGGCGAAGTAAAGCAGTTTGTCTTTAATTCTTGAACTTAGTATTCGTTGACTAGTGAATAAACAGCATAACTTGGCTTTGTTAAAAGTCCTTCTCACAAGCTGTGATAAAATCTCCCCACTAGTATCCTCTAAGAATCACAATCTTAGGAGCACTGGTTTTTTTGAAAACTGTTGAAATCCTCCACTGTTTACCTGCTAAATTCATGTGTTTATTAAAAACTTTTTTCAGATATCCCATTCCTTCTTAGCAGATCACGAATATTACCGAGTTCTTCGTCTGATTAAAACGAATACCTGGTAAGCCAAACACGTCACTAAATTACGTTTGTACTGCACAGGGATGAAACTCAGAACGTGAGGGTATTGTCTAATTTAAGGAGGTTTCAGAAATCAGTATAAAATAATCTATGCTCGTACAACCAAGTACAGGAACTCAACGATGCCATACTTGGCCCGTGTTCTAAGCGACAGAGACAATGTTAAGCGTGAAACCTATGACTCACTTTCTTAATAACAACATAATTTTAGGCTTTTTTATTTCTCTTTTATTTTGTATTCTATAGTGAACTCCTTCTCAAACATACTTAGCTACCTAAATTATTAACATTGGCTTCCTTTTTTGTGCCTTACTATATTCCTTCTATTGTGTATCCACTGGTTCCGACTCTATTAGCACTATGGCTATTACAAAATTGTCCTGTCATTAACCATCATGTAATTATTAGTTTTGTGGCCGTTTTTTTCTTATTTTCTATACTTTTCCGCAATATTCAACTGACAATCATTGGTTGTGAACGCCATTGTCACCACCTTAAAAAATTTTGTATCATTCAGGATTACTCACACTACCACTACAAACACTGCATTACACCTGACAATAAAAAACCAAACAACAACCCTGAAATGTTATTTTATGATTGTTTAGAGTTGTTTCAATCAAATTAACTGACCATCTTGGCGGTAAACATTCTTAAATATCATTTCAGAACTTCTTGTATGACTATAGCTTTACTGTCACCATGCATAATCATATCATAGCTTCCACTACCCATTACTGAGTTATTATTATACGATGTTTATTTTCCTTTCTACTTCTTGGTACTTTTTCGCATTTATAATTATTTTGAGTTTATCCTGTTTTTTTGCTGTTGGTGTCTTTAGATTTATTCTCTTTTTTGTTTGTTTAATACTCCTTTTAAATGTCTGTAAAATTAGATGCAAATATTGTAGATATGTGCTGAAAATTCCACACTGTACCACTAGTACTGTTTCCGGAATAAAGCAAATTATTATTATTAGTCCTATGCAATAGTCTACATGTTGTTCCGTCTGGTTGTTTAGTCATCCAGACTTGCGAAGAGAAGATAGAGTAGTTTTTCTTCTTCATTGATACAACTTATGGCTGGATGCACTTTATTGAATTTCTCCAATGTGTCCTTTGTCTCACTTTCTTTCCTCGAAAAAAATATAGGTGTATCATCGACATAACGGCAACAGAAATCGAGATTTTACATTACATCTTTAAGAACCGTCATTTCCTAGTTTCATCAGAAAAACCTCTGCTAGGAAGGAATCTAGTAGTGATCTCACGACAACACTATCTGATTGGCTATGCATCTTAACATATGTGTAAAACTAGGCACTGTGGTAGTAAGTAATTCCGTATTAGTTTGTTTGTTAGATGTATCACATAGTGATGAAACAGTATTATTTACTGGATGATACAGTTTCGAGCAAAATTTATTGTTTGTAATCATATCGTCAGTTTTAATCACATGACTTTGGAACTTCAGTTTTATAGTTTTCTTTGTACTCTCCTATTTGTCGTCGTTGAGGTAGTAGAATTTTCCAGATGTCCAACTGGACAGGTGTTGAATCATTCCTACTTCACGTGTTTGCAGTTGATTCGATAAACAAAGCTTCTGTTATCAATCTCTCCTTCCACTCTACTACAGCATTAGATTTTAAAACTGTTATCTTATCCCATCCAGCCTATTGTATGGTTGTGTTGTGTGCAATTGCATGTGGTGAGTGCTATAGCTGAACTATTCTCTAGATTTCTTATCTTATCATCGGGGTCAACTAATCTAGATTTTGCTAGGATTTGATGTTTGGCTAGTGTGACTGCACCTGTTCTACTATTTTGACCTATGTATTTGACCTGAAAATCATTCCAGCAAGGTATTAGATAAACTAAATTGTTTTGCTTTAAAGGCTCCACAGGATTGTTCCTCTAACCGACAAAGCTTGTTTCTAATTGAGTTTGTGGGTGGTTCGATGACCAGCCACTTTTATTCCTGCCAGCATTGTTGAGAATTCTAAGGTTTCTGAGGTTCCTTCCTTGTATGGAATTACTAATGATGATTTAGACTCCTTATTGTTGGTGTTTTCTTACGCACATTTGACTTGTATGTCGTCAATAATATTATAATTACTATCACCATCACTACTACCATTATTTATTTTATTTTTACATTTCCCTACATACTTTCTGACTAATTTATGAGAGTAATTATTGAGTTTCAAATCTTCTCTTATATGCCGCACATAGTAAGCAATAATGAAGTTAGGCTTCGGTCGAGTGCTAGGTAAGGAGTGAAAATCAATCAACGAGGTTTTGAAGTTACATCGATTAAGTGAGTTTGTTACGACGTGTTTTATGCATGCATCCCTGGCCATCGCCTTCCTTGACAATGGGCAATGTTAATTGATACAGGATACATCTGGTTGGAAGAGAGCTAGGGGTAGTCAAACCAAAACATGGCTTCATTTGTCAATGAAATCCACAATAGCTAGTTTAAGTCACGTAGGAAGGTATAGACTTCCTGGTTAGGGTCCTCGGGATGATAAATACCAATGGCTGGAGACAATTGGTGCTATGGCTAAAAACCGTTCTCAATGGCTGGCGCAGATGCACTCACTCTTCGCGATTTATAATACGCAATAAAATTCATTTGTTCTTCCATATCACTATTCCTTTTGCCCCATACATCTGTTTATTATCTCTCTCTTTTGAATCTCTCTGTAATCTCCTCGCTTTTTCTATGTGCTACATGGAATGAAAGTGGCAACTCGAACTGTTGCACGTCTGTTCAAAGTTCTACGGTGAAACGAGCTAGTCAGTTTGCGCTCCGAGTAGAACATAGGGCTTCAAGCTTCAGATTTCAAGATTCAGTGACGATGATGTTGTTTATAGAGGACAGGATTGTCAAACCTCACGTTTATCCTTCCAACTTTACCCAGTTAACTAATGACTAAGTAAGATTTAGGGGTTTCTTTTCAGCCGGGAATCGAACTCCAGTCCACGCTCGTGGTTAGCGGGAATCCAACAGTGAACTTCCAACACAAGAAAATTTCTTCTAGGGTACGAAAAACAACATTAGAAAGTAAATAAAAATTTCATTTATAAAAGTACACACCATCACAAGCAAACAAACAAACGTAAATATTGCGTTAATAAAACCACTGAATTGTAAAGTTTTCATATTCTAAGAGCTTTTTAACAAAAATGGAAATAAATCAACTTCTATTATTCCATTTGTGTGACTTTATATCTTAATAACACAGTAATAAAAAAGTATGAGAAATACAAACATCCCTTTAGTCAAATTGAATAACTTATTATTTGTTACCTGTAAACTTGATCTCATTATGTGATATGAAACACTTGTGACATGATAAACACTAATAACTATAAAAACGCAGCAAACGTCAACAATCTAAGGGAACAAAGGTGAGCAGTTATGCGTGTTTTCGGTAATAAAAACCCAAATGTATTGTTGTACTGTGTTGTGAATTGTTACTTTCTTTCTGTTTGTAGTTATATACACCGTCCACATAGTTTTGACTATTGTCCTCTCCATATGTTATTGCTAATAAAAAAATTACAAACAATTATCAACCTTGTTACATTTCCTTAGCGTTTTGTAAAGTTTTCTGAGACTTGTTTCTATGGATTTTCTTATTACAGGTTGTTTTGACGATTTCTAAAAATTGATATCATGTAATTTGGTGAATTGTTACCAGTAGTGGAATCCTGGAAATGCATCTTCTCTGATATAGGACCTGTCAGTTGGATGTACCTACGACCCCTCCCCACCCTCACTGGGTGGCGATGTCCTCAAACTGACAGTGAAACCTAGTGCACACATCGTTTCAAATTCCAAAGTATTATCCACTAAGCCAGTTAGGTCACAAAAGCCACCTTTTGTGCCACAGGCATCTGACTGACTGACTAACTGACTGGTTTCAGCATACCACTATGCACAGAAATACACCAATTCAATTTGCTACACTCCATGTTACACACACACACAGGAAGACAAATAAGATAAAAATAGGCATTCGAAAGAACAATTATAAGCAGAAATATCATGCAGAAGCATAGGGACAATAATACGTCTTATTGGTTATGGGAGATCACAGGGAGTTCATTCACACAATGATTTCGAACCTCATTACCAATAGTATTCAACCATTGGTTCCCTATGTGACTGGCTCAAATCTACTGACAAAGATTTCATGAAGTGATTCCATATTTTCGTTTGACCATCCCTAACCCTTTCCATTCTAATCCAATGTTACCCAAAATTGCTCGTAGTTTGGAATGATCAATAGATGTCCTAGACATTTCAATCGGTGTAGCTTGACAACCTCATCCACTGACTTGTCCTCCTCACCCAGCCTAACACGTGAAATAGAATGCAAACATCTGTGATCAAAGACAGCTAGCCGGCCTTTTCATATCTTCCACCTTTAATGGCCATGTCTCACATCCATAAAAGAGGACAAAGAGAACTACTGTGCAGTACACAAATCTTTTTTTGTCTGTCTGTCTGTTTTCGACATAGAACTTTGCACATATGTGCGGCACTTCAAGTCGCCACACTCCATGTAGCACACAAAGCAAGAGAAGAAAGTAGGAGAAATGCATATTAGAGACAGTAAACAGAGGTGTGAGACAAAGGAATAGTGATAACGAAGAACAAAATAGTTTCATTGGAAATCATAAGTCACAAGGAGTGGATGCATCTGCACCAGCCATTGAGAAAGATTTTGAGCCATGTCACCAATTGTTTCCAACCATTGGTTTTTACCGTCCCGAGGACCCCAACCAGGAAGTCTACACCTTCCTACGTGGCTTCGACTAACTGTTGTAGATTTCATTGACTGGTGCCATGTTTTCGTTTGACCGCCGCTAGCTCTTTTCCAGCCTGGCCCTATATCAGCTAACATTACCCGTCGAGGAAGGCGATGACTAGGCATACGTAACACATGTCCTAACCATCACAGTCTCGTCGACTGATTTCCCCTCCTCACCTAGCGCTCGATGCCTAACCTCAATATTGCTCACCTTATTATACCACTCCACGCGGGAGATAGAACGCATACACCTAAGATCGAAGACAGCTAATCTTTTCATGTCTTCCGCTCTCAATGGCCAGGTCTCACAGCCATGAAGGAGGACGGAGTGGACTGAGAGGTACACACGTCCTTTGGTCGATAGTCGGATATCACGTCTACGCCAGAGACGGCGCAAACTGGCATATGCGAAACTAGCCCTCTGTATTCGTGCTGAGATTTCGTCAGAGATCAACCCGTTGGCACTGGCTGATGGTACTTCCCAAGTAAGTGAAGCGGTCAACGTGCTCTACCACTTCATTTCCTATTTCTATTCTAGGGGTCGGTGTAGTCGGATCCTGCAACATTATCTTACATTTTACATGAGCGAATCGCATGCCGAATATACGAAGATTGCTGCTCAAAGTGTTCAGAAAACTGTGCATTTTGTCAGTGTCCTCGCCTAGAAGGACTATATCGTCCGCATATTCTAAGTCGACGAGACTATTCCCTGATAGCAAGTCAATCCCTGAGTCTCTGAAGTGAGTTAGAGTTAAGTCCATTAGTACATCTATGATGAAGTTGAATACAAATGGGGATAATCATTTTTTAAAGATATACAGATACTATGTCTTTTCCACTCTACGATATTGGTTGGCGAATTCCACACGGATAACAGTCAATTCGTCTTGAATCTAATTTGGTATTTCCTGCTGTCCGATTATACTGAATAAAGTTATAAGAAAACAAATGTCACTGCAAGATGATATCATTTAGTAGTTGCTTTACAACTAACATGTTTCACAATAATAATAAAATGAGAGGTATGACAACTACTCAGTTATACAAAAACAAGAGCACATACTATTGAGTAGTCATGCTCAAACCAAAAACCAGATGGACTTCATTTCAATCTCAAGGAAGTGGAGACGGAGCCTACTGGACACAAGATCGAGGAGAGGAGCAGATGTGGTCTCAGACCACTATCTAGTACAAGGGACTTTCAAGGTGAAGCTGAAGGCCTCGAGGATACCTAGGGATAGGCCACAATGCAAGTTCAACACTCAAAAACTGAAGGACACAACCACAAAGGACACTTTCACTGCAACTGTCAGAGCAAAGCATGAAAAACTACGTGGCATCACTGAGGAATCATGCGTGGAACACCATTGGAACTCTCTGAAGGTGATTTTTAACGAAACGTGTTCAACGGTTTTAGGAAGAAAGAAGAAACAAGACAAGGAATGGCTCTCAACGGACACTTGGAAGCTAATAGAGGAGAGGAGATTTGTGAAAGAGAAAATCATTCAATTCAAAGACGGACAAGAGAAGGAGACGCTGAGTTCAACTTACACAGCATTAGACAAAGGAGTGAAAAAGAGTGCCAGGAAGGACAAAAGACAATTCTACGACAATCTGGCTACTGAAGCTAAGAAGGCACCAGGCAGAAGGTACCTGAGGACACTATATCAGATAACCAAGTCTTTATCCTGGGAGAGACAAGCACAAGTGAAACCTATAAAAGACAACCAAGGGAACCCAATTACCAAAGAAGAAAGACAGATTAAACAATGGGCGGACCACTTCAAAGGACTCTTGAACCGACCACCACCTGCAACCCGTCCAGAAATACCATCAACAGCACGTACACAACTGCAAGTTGACACCAATCCTCCAACGAAAACTGAAGTCTTGAATGCAATCAAGCTTCTGAAAGCTGGAAAAGCAGCTGGACCAGATGGAATACCCCTGGAAGCACTGAAAGCGGACCCAGAGACGACAACAGATATGCTGACTCCATTAATGCAAAAGGTCTGGAAGGAGGGAGAGGAGCCTACTGACTGGAGAAAATGTTACCTAGTGAAACTATCAAAGAAGGACGACTTTGGACTCTGCAAGAATTGGCGAGGAATCATGCTCCTGTCGACGCCAAGTAAGATCCTGAGTCGCACCATCCTGAAGAGAATAAAGGACGCACTGGATACAGAACTCCGACCAGAACAAGCTGGATTCAGGAAAGGCAAATCATGTTCTGACCAAATTGCAACTCTACGCATTATCATCGAACAAAGCATGGAATGGCAATCAAATCTCTACCTCAACTTCATAGACTTTGAGAAGGCCTTCGACAGCGTTGACCGTGAAGTAATTTGGAAACTACTCGAGTACTACGACGTACCCCAAATATTCATCAACCTTATTCAACAACTGTACGACAATGGCACATGTCAAGTGGTCAACAACGGAAAACTCAGCGAGGCGTTTGAAGTAAACACAGGAGTCAGACAAGGGTGCTTATTATCACCAATGATATTCCTAATTGTGGTGGACTGGATTATGCGTCAGACAGTGCATGGAAACGAGAAGACAGGGATATCCTGGACCGACGTGAAGAACCTAGAAGACCTGGATTTCGCGCGTGGATGATTTATGTTTGGTGTCACACAAAATCGAAGACTTACAAGCAAAAACCGACAAACTGGTCGAAGAAGCAGCAAAGACAGGACTCCAGGTGAACACAGACAAGACGGAGGTTATGAAAATAACCAACCAACAACAACAACAGCAACATCCAGCGTCAATCACCATCAATGGGAGGGATTTGAAAGAGGTCACTTCATTCACTTATCTAGGGAGCACTGTCTCAACTACAGGAGGAACGGACGAGGATGTCAAATCGAGAATCGGGAAGGCGAGAAACACATTCATCAACCTAAAACCAATCTGGAAATCTTCGTCACTCAGCATCAACAACAAAATTCGGATTTTCAATACAAACGTCAAGTCAGTTCTGCTGTACGGATCAGAAAGTTGGCGGGTCACAAAGAATATTTCCAACAGCCTGTTGCAGACCTTTATCAACAACTGTCTTGGCTCTATACTGAAGATCAGATGGTCGGAAAGAATCACAAACAAGAAACTATGGGAACAAACAAAACAAGAACCAATCGCCCAACAAATATGCAGGAGAAAGTGGAGATGGATTGAACACTCGCTGAGGAGGCCGTTGGGTGACATCGTGCGTCAGGCCAATGCTCGAGTGGAACCCGAAAGGGAAGCGGCGAGTGGGACGTCCAAGGGTGACATGGAGGAGATCGTGTGAGGAGGAGATGAAACAGTATGGAATAACATGGACGCAAGTGAAAAGAACAGCAGAAGACAGAAACAAGTGGAGGCGTGTAGTTGAAGCCCTATGTTCCACTGGGAACCCAAGGGAACAATAATATATAGTATAACAATTTTGTTAGTTGTAAAGCGATTGTGGAGAAACTACGAAATGATATCATCTTTCAGTGATATTTGTCTTCTAAATGCCTTATTTATATTTATCAAAGAGACTAGTTATTTTAATTAATATAATGAGGTGAAATTTTCAATCTCTGATTTGTCCATCCCCAGTATGCAGGCTCCACCAATATTTGAGTGTCAGCATGTTGTTATTTGACGGCTCTTTAAACAGTGAGCACTGATTTGGAGTCTCCACGGCAACCATATAACTTACTTGAGATTGCAGGCACATCCAGATGATGAGTCTAAAATAGGACGAAATACACTTCCTAGATTTCACTGCTAGTTGCCACTAACTAATTAAATAACATCAAATGTGCGTCGGTGGCATAGAGGTAGAATGCTCGCCAACCACGCAGTTGGTCCGGGGTTCAACCCTCAGTCAACGCACTCCTTTACCTCTCTAAGCCCCTAATAAGACTGGTGAAGAAGGAAGGTTGTGCATGAGACTAGCAACCCCATCCCGTAAAAATAAACGCACGACTGCTACCGAAACTTCAAACCTCCAGCTTGAAGCCCTATGTTCCACTGGGAACGTGAAGGAATGAAAAAAATAAAATAACATCATGACAATCCTCAGAAATCTTTGACGCGTCGATATTAGGAGGGGACTTGTCATCAGTGACTGAACAAGTCCGCTCCAATATAACGCTCATTCAACGGGAGATACCGAATCAACCTGAGCAGACCATCTCAGTATCTAACAATATACGATCTTTGCACAATACCATTGCAATCAGTGAAACTTTCGTGAATATTAAGAACACATCTTACTTGAAAAGTCACTTTCATAGGAGTAATAAACATTATCAATGCAACTGACAAAATCAATAGCATCACAGAAAGAATGAAAAGAAGCTTGCCCGTGATTGGCTCAGGAAACAAGCTGCATCAAATATTAAGTAGTGGGATAATAAGGTGGTGACCTTGACATGTCATGAAAAAACAAATAGGAAAGTTTTCCTTACCTTGATATCGCTCAGTTAGAGAATATTTGATCCTGATATTCTCCACATAAATGAAAAAATAAAAGTTTTTAATTTTTGAAGAATGCAGGTTAATTTCTCTTCAGCTATTCCTGTTACCTACTTATCATTTACGTATTTTAAAAATTTTTGTCACATTGGGCAAGGATAAAATGCATTATCAGCCAAATTACTGTTTTAGAAGAAGATTGTTAAAAAGTATTTACAATGCATTCTTTCACACCAAAATAAAATTTTGTTTCCACCTACAATCCATAATTCTACGAATATCAAGGCTAAATTCTGAAATGTAATCTGCTACATGGTGAACAAATTTAGTTTAGGACGGTTTAGTTTGTAAGAAGTTCAGTCACGCATTGATGTCAGTTGGAGAACCACTGAGATTCACGGAGTATTGGACAGGCGTTTCCTCCCAGTTTGGACCTCTTCGCAGTACGCACCCACTGTTAGGATTTGAACCCAGAGCCTTCCGGTTAAAAGGAAAGTTTCTTAAGACCATTCAGCGACTAGAACCTGAGTCAATGTCACGTGAATTTCAACCTCTACCAAATCGCTGCATACTAGTTCTTGAAAATTAATGAAAACAAAACACATAGATCATTAATGCCAGGGTGGGGATTATACATGTCTTGAAAATTAATCGGATACTCGCATCTAACTGGATACAGAAAGAAGCTCTTCTTCACTGTGTAGATCACTTTGAAAGAGGGGTTTATCGAGATAGATTGACCTCAGCTGACAAGGTGTTCAGCTACAGCACTCCTTAAATAGCCATTGTTACTTTTCTGTAACCATGCGGGATGGTACTCTTGAGCCGTTTAGGACAGGATACGCGTTGAAAAGTCAGTATTCTGGGGACCAATGGATAATTAAAGAACACTACTGTTATCCTTGTTACGATAAATATTCTCAAAGATGTTTAATTTCCTTTCTTAAAGACATTGGAGGTATAGTGCCGCTTGAAATCACAGTTTATGTAAAGTGGGATCCACCGGTTCTGGCGTGAGGACAAAAACTCCCCGATAATGTTGATTGATAGTCACACCAAAAATTATGAATTGCCAGAAGTCCAATACTCCCTGGTTGTTAATGGTTCTCTAACTGACATCAGTATGCGATCGAACTCGAAACAATTTAAATACCTAAACACCAAATCTTGAGTTTTTACTTTTATTATTTCCTTGGGTTACAAATGGAACATACTGCTTCAGCAGTTTATCTCCATCTTATCCTGTTCTTTGCAGTCCGTTTTAGCTGGGTCCACGATTAAGCACGCGCTTTCACTGCCCTCCTCATACTACCTCCTCCATACCACTCTGAGGCTAACGTCCAACTCGTCGTTCCCCATTTAGGTTCCACCTGGACGATGGACTGACGCGTGATGTCACCCTAAGGTTTTGTAAGCGTATTAATCATAACTTGCTCAAAGAAGTCAGGTGCGTTGGCAGCACAATGGTTAGGACGCTCGCCGACCATGCACATGGCCCGGGTTCGATACCTGAACACTGATGCACTCCTTTACCTCGCTAAGCCAGTTATAAAGCTGGTAAAGAGAAAAGGGTGGGCATGAGGCCAGCAACCCCATCCTGTAAAAATAATCACCACTGCTACAGAAACTTCAATCCTCTAGCTTAAAGCCCTATGTTCCACTGAAAACGT